>CM060953.1:33282712-33452712 GCA_030765055.1 Mantis religiosa | reverse complement strand
GAACAGTTGTAGCATATCAAGGTACGAAATGCCTGTCACTGTTTGTTCTCCAAAATAGAATGGCCCCTACACCTTCGATTTCGTCAGACCCAACTACACATTAATTTTTGTGGTATTTCGTTCCCACTTCATGACCACATTTGGTTGTTCATCCACCCATACTCTACAGCTGTATCTGTTGACCATGCCACATGTGTGGAAGGTGGCCTTATCGCTAAACAACACATTTTGCAACAAATTGGCTTCTTCAACTGCCCTCAACAGGTCGTAGCACATTGCTTCCGCAAGCATAATCTTCTGTTCCAGTGCAAGTCGAATTTGGAGGTGGTATGACACTTATTTTAAAGTGAAATGCAGAATCTTCCACACTGTAGATTATGTACACCCAACTCTCAACTTAACCTCGTGGTTGATGCTTTCGGACTTCTGGTCACAGCATCGCTTGCTGCACAGTTTCATCGGTCACCCGGAGCATAACCAAACGTTTCATGTCCTGCACACTGCCTGTTCTTTCAAATTTCTGCATCAGTGGTCAGATATTAGCCCTTGTAGGACCGAGTTTATGGAATTTTCGTTCAAAATCCACTTGAACCTCCTGATATGTAAATCCTCTCGTACGTGCAGAAACAACAATGATTCATTTTTCTGTTGACATCTTTCAGATCTATCCTTTAGTTACATTGATTTTCCGCTAGAAAGAAAATTTCGATTTACAAATCGATTCCATCTCGTTACCGTCCGCATCTTGTCCAGAGATGGCGCTACGTTTAATATATTATAACGGAGAAGGAGATCTGCCATTATTTACAAAATGTTAAAAGAAACTGTAATTATATGGTTTAGATATAGCTTAGATTTGATTCTCTTTCTTATCATAAATATAATCAATAGTTATTTTGTATACAAAGGTGATAACGAGAAAGAATTAATGATGTGTGTGAAAAGAAGTCTTTAAAAGTAGATATATGTATATATTCACTCTTGTCAACACATGTCACATGATTATGAATCAAAATTCCCAAACTCACTTCGCGATGTGATGGAAGCTTATTCTAAAGTGATTAAAATGTCGCTGAAGTTCAAGGTGCGTTATGGCATGAATTTTACAATGTAACTTTCAACTCTATTTGCCAATCACGTGTTTTATGACAACGTTTGAGGCGCATGATATTTGTGATGTGCACACAGTTCTGGGAGCCTTGTGTCTGCTGTCTCCTTTAGTATTATCTTAGAAGAAATTGCAAGGTTACCTCAGAAGTCTGATACTCAGTGTACAAGTGACAGAGGAGCTGGTGTACAACAGTTCTGAAAGACATTTGAGTGGATACTTGTTATTGCATACATGAGGACGACGAATGGAATTTTGTGAGTGGTTTCAACATGTGACGATAAAAAGTTTCTAGCAATTTTTGGTCTAATGAAACATTATAATTGTTTTCCCCTGTATACCAGAAAATCTACGTGTTCAGTTGGCAAGGCAATCTACCAGAGTAAATGAATGACTAGTAAGGAATAAGGGTTTAACAGGGTTCTCCTAATTTGTAGGTACAGTTTATGTGTCAGGTACCTGGAAAAGCCGTGTCCATTCATTTTGACAAGAGGGTGGGATGTTCCCATATTGTCATCGAGGCAGAATCTGCAGAGACACCGGATGGTAAGTGTAGCATTCTGTTCCTAGAATGTCCAATTTAACAGTTCTAAACTAATACGTTTGGAGAATGAAGGAGGTCAGTATCGCAGGAAATCACTAATCCTGAGGGTCCTGCTTCAATAAATTACAGAAGAATGTGCAAAATTCCTTGCGGATGAATTGATAGTCATTGTTCAAGCAGTTCTTGTCTTGTGATATGTGTCTGGCAGCTTTTGGAAACAGAAACTAACTGTACAATAATTTTATCGACTATAATTTAAATTTACTAATACATAAATAAGTTGTGTTTGTTAAAGGGTATAACGTGGCAACACGTTGTCAGATTTGAAGTTTAGAAGCTGCTATTTAAACGCCGAAGTTTTCCAGAAAAGTTATATTTTTACCCTCCCATAGTTGCAGCCACATATTGTCGCTTTTGAAATGCCACAATCATCACCTGGTCTTTGGATTTTTTGTACATTCAGACTCTCAGTCACACTTGGCTAGAGAAAACTTCCATTTCCCCAGCCTGAAATCGAACAATTTAGCCGCGTACAGCAGGCAGGTAAAAAATTCTTTCTTTCTGTTATTACCAGAAATAAATTCGTGGTCGCCTTCACTAAGCGCATGAACATATAAACTGCAAATTGGTTACAAATTATTTTTCTTTCAGTTTTACCACACCATGGTAAATCATTATGTGAAATCTGCTCCAAAAGCTGTTTTCCTTTTTTCTCTCTTTTTATTTCCTCTGTAATTTTCTTCCTCTTTCTAATGATCATATGATTGAGAACCCAGTCAGGCTAACTTTGGAATTACCCTATGTATTCAATTAGTATTTTGAAAATTGTTACAAATGTTCTAAAAGTCGCACAGGAGTCAAAGGAACGTAATATTTTTGGATTATTAAATCATATTGAACTATATTATACTGCCTTCTCATCATCAGTAAAATTGAATTAAAGCATTTTCCATTTTTGAGTGAGGTTTGTCTTAGAATTTTCTCTTTCAACAATAAATTTCGGGAGGCATAGACAACTGTATGTTCTTTCTATAGCAGTGAGAAATATAGGATTAGAAATAACAGAAAAACTGAGGAAGAGAAATGTATCAAACCTGAAATATAATTTTAAATTTGCAATGAGGTAGGATTTAGAAGTTTGTCCAAGATGTATAAGCGTAATATGTAATAAGCATATAACCAATATAATTATTATTGTGGGATTAAGTTTGTTTTGGATTTCTGACAGCTCTCCAGCCACAAGGAGCGACATTTAAATTTCAAATTAAGTGGAGATTTTTTTGGAAGTCCTCTTCATTGATGTTATCCCTGGGAAAGCAGGCTGCAAACATGCGAATTTGTACGCTAGCCAAATGAAGTTCAGTGACACCCACATCGGGCGCCTACCGGACATGAGATAACTTGGCCTCCTAGTAAGTCTAGACTAGACGGCGTTCTTCAACTATATTCACTGCATCAGTAATACATATCAGTGGAGCGTTATATATAAGCAACTCTTGAATAGTGACGTCAGCTGCATTTGCCAAAATAAATCAAGGGCAATAAAGGAGCAAAAGTGCGTGTTTAAGGGCCGCGAATGTGACCTCAGCGTGAGGTTGGAGGGGGAGGATGAAAATCTGAGTATGATTTAATAAATTATTGCTTTATCAACTTTAACACAAGTAAGGCTCATAACACTAGGGGACACGTTTTTTGTACCCGAAACAAAATAGGCTAATTCTTACGCAAAATGACTCGCTGATTCCAAAAATGCCTCTGAAAATGCTGTATCACGTAACGTTTTTGAGATATTCTCATTCTTTTATATAACATTACAGAAATGAGGTATTATACCAACTCATATTGACTTAATTTAAAATAATAGCCATTGACTCTTCTAAATACAGCTTAAAGGCAGTGTTGCTTCATAATGGTAATTTACTACCTTCAATACCTTTATTTCATGCCATAGGAATGAAGGAGACATACGATTCCATGTTCATAATTTTAGATGCTATTAGTTATCAAAACCATGGCTGGGAAATTTGTAGTGACCTCAAGGCAGTTGCATTGCTAACGGGACTGCAGGAAGGTTTCACCAAATATTGCTGTGTTTTGTGCTTATGGGACAAGCATTTTATAGTGAAAGAATGGGAGAAAAGGGAAGACTATACCCCTGGAGCAAGCAATGTTAAGTATGTGCCTCCAGTAGACCCAAACAAAGTTCTTCTCCTCCCACTTCACATAAAGCTCGGGTTAATGAAGAATTTTGTTAAAGGTTTGGACAAAAGTGGAAGTGCATTTGAGCATTTAAGAAGTATCTTTCCCAAAATAAGTGAATCTAAATTGAAGGAAGGTATATTTGTCGGTCCTTAAATAAGACTACTTCTTAAAGACAGTGTTTTTGAATCAAAGCTTAAACGTGTTGAACTGGCAGCATGGAAATCATTTAAATCAGTGGTGGAAGGCTTCTTGGGCAATAATAAAGAAGAAAATTATGAAAGTTTAGTCTCAGAACTATTAAGGAGCTACAAAGAAACGGGTTGCCGTATGTCACTTAAAATCCACTTTTTGCACTCTCACCTTGATAGTTTCCCTACAAACCTAGGAGCTGTAGTAAGTGATGAGCAAGGTGAGCGTTTTCACCAGGACATTTCTGAGATGGAAAAACGTTACCAGGGTATCGCTGGGATTCAGCCATGTTCGGAAACTAATGTTAGTTCCTCAAACGGGAGAATCAAAAAAAAAAAAAAAAAAAAAAAAAAAAAAAAAAAAAAAATCAACAGTGAAACACTTCTGAGATAATTCAGGTATTGGTTTTCATCATTATCTTGTTTTTATTTATTTTAATGATAATTAATAATAATTATTTTCAATTAATAAAATAAAATAAATCACGTCACATCTCTGTAAGTTTTCATAAAAAAGTTATGAATACCTAAAAAACGTTACGTGATACAGCATTTTGAGGAGCATTTTTGGAATCAGCAGATCAGTTTACATAAGAATTTGCCTATTTTGTTTCGGGTATATAAAAATATTTTTTTTTTTTTTTTTTTTTTTTTTTTTTTTTTTTGTTCCCCAGTGTAATCTTTGGTTTACATACACGTAGGAAAATATTTCGCTTGATTGTTTAATAAAAATATGGTCTGTTGAAGTTATTTAAGGAATGTTGTATATTTGAAAGAAAGCAGAGGATATATATATATATATATATATATATGCAGCGCAGGCTAGCTCTAGGAAGATCATTTGCTTTCTTTCAAATATATAATAAAATAAACTCTAAATAAATTATTTGTTTGTTAGTCTTACAAAAACTCCAGAACGGCTGAATCGATTTGCCTAATTTTGGTTTCAAAATATTTGTGTTAAGTCCAAGGAAGGTTTAAAAGGCGAAGGAAAAAAAACTTGAAGTGATAATGGACCGGGTTATTAGCGAAATATGAAAGTACACACGCAAACTTTTACGGAACACATACACCTTCTTTTATTTTCGACAAACAAAAGCATTACAAAGATTAAAGATATTCCACTCCTTGCCAAAGTCTTCAAAGATATTTCATTTACCACACTTTTGTTAAATAACGTTTATCGTTTGTTATCAAGACTGAATTTGTTAATGTAGCATGATGATATACTTTTCGAAGATTAGACACAAAATTAATTTCTGAACGCACTGTAACACTATAAATATTTGATCTCAGATAATTGCTGTCAAATATTGGCGAATCCTTGGATACCTTTGTGTTTGTAAATTGGTGAATGTGAATTGATACAAAATTAATTGAATTCCTTTGTAACTTTGAAGTTAGCGGAAACTTTTTTACTATGCCAAGGAGAAGACGACCTGACTTAGGTCGTAGTCAATCAAATGTGCGATGAGCTACGTCACGTGCAGACCACACTGATGAGAAGCGAGACGCAGATAATTCTAATAGTCGTGTTGGTAGTCAGAATTCCGTTCTAGAGTGTCTGATTTGTTTTCGTACAAATCAGTTGACACAATTATAAACCAGAATGACGTACCCAGCTATCCTATAGAGTTTAAATTCATTAGAATTGCTTGGATTCTCACCTCACAATTTAAAATTAAAAGTACACTGAGTTGTGATCATGCTGCATAACGTTGGAGGACATTAAAAAAAGACAAATTTATTAACTGTAGATCAGATTGGAAAACTTATTTAGAAAATACTCAGGAAAGCCAGATGTAATCTAAAGGATACATATAGTTATAGAATTATTTGTTATAAGGGTCATTTTTAGAATGAAAAGTAAATATTTAATCTGAGGAACTGCAATTTCTGGTAGCGGGTTTTATAAATGTCTACAGAAGTTTATCAGCTTTGTAATATTCAACTGTGGGCTCAAATATTATACATTATTCTGCATAAAATTATGTCGGTTGTTATGTTGTTACTGTTGGGTCAATAATGAAACTACAAGACGGACCTGCAGAACAGAGTATATGTTCTATTCTGTGAGAAGATCCATCAGTTGCTATCCTGTAAACTGTGTTGACTTTCTTACCCAGTGCGTTGGCAAGTAGAGGCCTAATGATGACGGAAGTTCCTTCAAGTCTCACTAAACGTGTCCAAGAATTTCCCTCTCACTGTGGCATCGGCGACAGTACCTTCCGTCTTGGGTCCTGCCAGGAATTATACGTAAAGAACATACTATCAGTTGTAGCCATTCTACTGAGCTCATTAGCTATCGTGCCCATTTATTACCAGCAGAAATTTTAAAGTGATTTCTTTCCGTTTATGGGGTAAAGTACACCAGGGATGCAAATGCTTATTTCAGTGAATGAAATTTCTTTAGTATAAATGGCTTCTATATATACCCAAATCCATTTTAAGTGTTCTGATCTACTCAATAAGATATTTGATTATTTTTAAAAACGTAGGTACTAATAAACTTTAATCAGATTATGTAATTGAGGAAAAGTCCTATTTTCCTTAATAAACAAACTTATTTGATAAAAATAGATAAGTGGACTTATAAATATCATTAAAATTTAAACAATAAATAAAAATAAAAATTAATTGTAGGAAAGAGAATGTTATTTGAATAGTAAAGATATACATTTGAGATAAGATAGCAAATAGGCCTCAGTTCGAGAACTCCTGAGTTCGAATCTCGGTAAAGGTGAGTTATCAGGATAAGGCTTTTACGGTGTTTTTCCTTATCCTGAAAGACGAGTGTCAGGTAACTCTAAGCTCTATGTACCCTGACTTATTTGAACAGCATTTCACCCATTTCATTTCATTCATTGACCGATATGACAACGTTGGAAGACGTAAATAAAAAGACTAATTATAAACCTAAGTTTGCACAAAAGCATGAAACTTTATTTGTAGAGTTTATTCCATACGTATCATTTAAAACTTCCAGTATGATAGGATAATGGTTACTGAGGTATGACATTAGAAAGTTTAATAGTCTTGGAATGTTTTTAACTCACTTTAATTCAGCAAACTCAGTTTAAGGCAGTATTTTCTCTAATCACTATAATTTAATACCATCTCAATCACATGCTAAGTAATTGGAAAGAAACTACATGCTACCCAAAAGAAATCTAAATCGAATGTCACCAAAATACACTTTTGAGGTTCCTGAATTGCAGAAAAGCAGTTTTATTCTCTATACTAGTAGCAGATACAGGCAATATTACAATCACCACATATCTGCCAAACATACATCCACTAACGAACAAACTCTTCGTTGTCTTTCATTTTGTAATAAATATCGCTGGCAATTTTGACTAAAATGGCATATATTTAAAATACTTAATGAAAAATAGTATTCAGTACCTTGAATTTTCTGAAAATAACCTGTGAATTCCTTTTTCTTCAGAATTAATTTTAAGTAAATTCAAAACCATAAAAGATCGACAAAACTTTATTACAGAAAAATGCAGATCTATTTAGAACATACAGTTTAATTCAAAGAAACAATTTATAGTATTTATTAGATATATATTTTATTTGTGAGAATTCTGTCGCATTCGGATGTTTTCCACTGTGTTTTTCAGGGCCAGCATGTCTATACCGATCTATTTTTAAACATTTGAGAATCGCTTCAGTTTACTGTATCCTCTTTTATGTACGTATGTAGTAGGGATCAGAAGTTGTATACTTAATTAGTATGCCAATTTATGCATGAAGAATGTTTGAAAATTTACCGCCGACAGCCCACTTCTCCTCTCAACCCTGCCGCCTACCCCAGATATACTTCAAAGACGAGTTACAGTGACATAAATAAGTTAATAAAGGCACCCAGTTTAGGCTTTGCCCCGATATGGGTATGTGATATTCATTTTGTTTCTAGAATGAGTTGTGGCTCAAAGTTTGTTGTAGATACTTTAATATTTACTGAAAACTATATAATTACTTCCTTTTCAGTGTTCTTTATTTAAAATTACGCCCTCCAACGTTAAGTTATATCGAACAACCAATAAAATGGATGAAATGATGCTAAAATGAGAGCCCAGGGTCCATACAACTTAAAGTTAAAGCTGTCCGACCCCGACAAAACCTTATCCAGATAACTCAACCTGAGCGAGATTCGAACTCGATACCTCTTGAACGTCAGGCAGACACTCTTCCATCTACGCTACAGAGACGACCTATGTTGCGATTTCAGAACACATACATATGTCTGTTTATTCATGGGTCTACAGGATTCTGTTGTCTTCATCTCAGATTGGTTTCTCCAATTCCCCTGTTTTGGGGAAATTCTATCAGTTGAAAATATACTTAATTGCTATTTTATATCTCATTTTGATTTTTACGAGGCGTGTCCGTAAAATAGGGTCTCAAAGGCGCTGGAGCCGTGAGGAACGCTATTGCGCGAGATCAGGCAACACTGGCGTGTATCTTGGTTTCACCCCTTCAAATCCCCACGACAACGAACCCGTTGCAACCATTAGTCTTGGTTGGGCAGCCGTTTGCGATGGAGCTTCCTATCACTTCCACCGCCAAGTGCGAGTTGCGTGCAGTGATCCGTTTTTTGAGAGCCAAGAGCACTACTCCCAGTGAAATTCATCGTCAGTTATGCGAAGTCTATGGGGCACAGTGTATGGACGTCAAAACGTGCGAAAGTGGGTCAGAGAGTTCGAAGACGGACGTACAGACGTCCATGGCGAACAGCGTTCAGGTCGACTTTCGGTGGCCGCGCCGTGGCCCAGTGGTTAGACCGCTTGGCTCTCACCAAGGCGGCCCAGTTTTGATCCCAGGGGACCGCAAAGTGAGATTTATGGTGGACAACACGGCGTTGGGGCGGGTTTTCTCCGGGATCTCCGGTTTCCCCCGCCATCTCATTCCACCGTTGCTCCATCTTCATCTCATGTATCATCAGTGTCATCGCCTGCGGTGCCGTATGTGGTAAAAGCAGGCGTTAAACACTACACACACTCGGCTTTCGGTTTCAGCCGAAACAATTGCAAAAGTGGAGCTAGAAATGCTTAATGATCGGCGTGTGCCAGTTCGCGAGCTGTGCGAACTAATTCCTGAAGTCAGTAAGACTGCGATAGACAAGAGTTTGACCGAACATTTGCATCATCGCAAGGTGTGTGCACATGCAACGGCTGATCTCCTGGCTCAGTTCGGATGGGACATCCTCACCTATCCCCCTACAGTCCAGACTTAGCACCTAGTGATTATCATCTGTTTCCTGAGTTGAAGTCACACCTGGGTGGAACACATTTCCAGACCGACGAGGTTGAGCGGTACCTGCGCAACTTGGCGGGAGAGTGCTAAGACAAGGGTATACAAAAACTGTCACAGCGCATGCAAACGTGCATCGATCGCAATGGTAATTACGTTTAAAAATAGCTGCAAGTTCCGCCTTTCATTAATGTAACATTCATTGACAATAAACATATTTTCTATATTAAATAAAACTGAAGACCATATTTTACGGACATGCCTCATATATGTTATGAAGTATTCTATCTTTACCTAAGGAATCTTAGAGATCCTGACTCTCCTCTTGCACACTTTCTGTGGGGAGGACTCCGCCATCCGGAGGATTTACAGGTAGCAATGCACGTCCAAACTCTACTCGATAACTGGAATCCTGAAATAGCCAAACAGTGAGATGAGAAAGTGAATTTAAATAGAGGGTCAGGCAATTCGGGGAAAGTAGTTATGCTTCCCAACATACGCCGGAGAACCCCCCGCCCCCACTAAAAATGACTCAGGAAGGTGAGTCATGATGACCTCCGAAACGCGGACCACAGATTTACCACTTGAGCTCTCTCACTTGGTATTTAGATTGTAACTTTTATAAGTGATTGCAGAAGTACAGTACACCATAGCTGAGATTTGAACCATGGATCTTTACCTTTCCTTGCTGTTGCTCTCTGACTCATCATGGCAGTGTGCCGGTACGACGTTAATTCAATTCAGGTATGTTGCCATGGCACCTCAGTTGGCACAGAAAGTGAAGAAGACCCATGGTTCAAATCCCAACCATGACACTGAATTTTTAAGTGTAATTCTGCCTTTCCAAATTCAGTTCAGAAAGGGACTGTGTAGAAGAACAATTCATTTAAAAATAGGTTTAACATGTGTTTTGATGCTTGACTTTATGTTTCCTTATCATTGTAATGATGATGTGTATAAGGGCGCTCAACTACGGCGGTCATCAGCGCCCTTTAAAAAACTTGTCATGGCAAAAGCCAGATATAAAATTTCTAAAAAACTATACAACTGTAAATAAACCTACTAAAACTAAACGAACATAAAAATAGAATCAATGAAAACCTACTAAATATTTCATTCACTAAATCCTAAAGCCTAACCTCGAAAAGAATCTAAAAATCTTCTGCACTACACTACGAGCTCAGATACGCATCCCTCAACCACCAGGACAAACCTTTCCACCGACACGGGTCTCTACGCACGGCCTACACGTGGGTGGGCCTGTTGACCGTCTCCCTCAACCACAGAGAGGAGCCCACACGAGGGAGACTGTTGGCTCGGGACCCCGGGTGCGCCAAACCCGTACCTACCGAAGTAGGACCCTGGGGGGTTATCATTGTAAGGAATATAGTATTAATGTACCTATTGTTAGTGAATTTTGTTCCAGGGTGAAGATACTTGTGATGCTTTTTTTTTTTTGTTTTTTTTTTTGGCCTTCGGTAAAATCCCATATGGCCATCGTGGGGATAAATTAGAAAAATAATGTAAGGAAAATTAAGAGGATGGGAGGAGACTAGATCTGTAGATCACTTTCTTTAAGAAATTGTAGAAGAGCTTGGTATACAGGTTTGTGGCATAACTGTAATATGGTGTTGACGCTAGCGAGAAAAGGAACAGACTCTTGAAATAGGCGGCGGAGGAAGGAAGAACAGTGGGCTCCGTAGCGAGAGCAACTGAACAGGAGATGATTGAGGTCAGCGGTTTCGCCTGGGTCATCAGGACATACAGGGGAATCGATGAGACGTAGTCGGTGTAGATGCGCAGGGTAACATCCATGTCCAAGTCGCATTCTAATGATGGAGGTGAGATGTCGACGTGCAATCCTGAAGCTGGAGAACCAAGGGGTCGTGGATAGATGCGTCTGAACGGCGGCGTAGTGTTTGCCTTTGATGGACTGCGAACGAATCCAGGCATCATTCCAGTGGGAATAGGCGTCACGCTGAAGGACCGGGAAGAAATCCGTGTAGGGCAGTTGGAGGCCTTGGAACGTGCCCTGGGTGGGTCCCTCTTTTGCCAGGCGATCGGCGACTTCATTGTATCGAATTCCGACATTCCATCTGATCCAAAGGAAGTGAATTTGATGTCCGGCCATGGTAGCGTTGTTCACCAACGTCAGTATCTCGTAAAGATAACAGTGCATATCTCTCGTCCAGAGGGGAGATGAGAGTCTCTGCAGCACACACTGCGCGTCGGTTAAGACCAGCAGTTTGCGGAAGCCCTGAGAAATCCCATATTGCAAAGCGTCACGAATGGCCAGAACCTCCGCAGTGTAGTTGGAAGCCTCCATAGGTAGACGGTATCGAGCCAGGGCATTAGTAGAAGGACAGACGTATGCATAACCTACTCCATAAGAGAGCTCTGTTAAACAACAACGCCACAGTTGTTCAGGCTTCTGGGTTTATGGCCACTTTGAAAGATTATAATTTTGTATTCTGGCTGTCTTTCTTCTACAAGATCATACCCCATGTGGACATTTTGTACAATCAGCTGCAGAAACGAGACTGCAATGCAACGTTTGCCATCGCCCAGCTAAACGCATTTAAAAGGGAAGTGCAAAAGGTAAGAAATAGCGTGGATATCGAGGAACACGAAGAAACTGCAATTAAGAGGAGAAGAATAGGAGATCATGATGTGAAAAGAAGAGAAGCTCTTGAAGTATGTGACATTCTTAGAGAAGCAAAGGACAGATTTAGCTTCACGGGGCATCTGGTAGCCTCAACTTTGTTTCATCAAGAACATTTCTAAGACATTTCCAGAGGATTCCCTTAGAGAAACAATAAGGTTCTATCCTTTTATCATTGGAACAAAAATTCGTAGAGAACTGACTGTAATTTACAGTCGAGAGGAATTTCGTGGAATGTCCGGCGCTTTGTGCTTGATGGACTTCAATAAGGTAAAAAAAAATTATGTACTACATTCAGCGAATATGTCAAACTCCTCCGAGTACTGTTAACTATGCCAATGTCTACCGCTGAAGCAGAATGCTGTTTCTCAACTTTAAAAGGAATAAAAACTTTCCTTAGGAACACAATGTCACAGGACAGATTGTCAGCATTAGCAATGCTTCCAATTGAGAGAGATTTTGTTATGAAGATCAGCGACTTCAACGCAAAAGTTATCGATAGATTCGCCAGGTCTAAGGAGAGTAGAACAGAGAATCTGTATAAATAGGTGAGTCATTACTACTCTGTATTTTATTTTTCATTTGTGCACCACCAATAATTTAACCCACCAGCCGCCACTGCCTCTATGTCTTTGAATATGTTAAGAATTTCAGTAGGAACCAAAAAGTATTTATTAATTAACTTTGGGTTCAATTTAGATATGTCATTATATAGATCATTATTCGACCATTCTGACCAATGATTGTTCCGCCACAAAGATATTTCTAGAAATTGGAAGACTGGGCGGGAGATTGAGGAAGTCAGATGTTTGTGAGAACATTTGGGAGAATTGGTTTTGTGGAGGTAGCAAAACCTGAACTGTTCGTGAACTGCTTGGATGTAATGATGATAGAGTGTACGATTATCGGTAGAGGATCGATTGTCTGAAGATGGCTACTTGAGATTATCAGCCTGCTCGGGTAAAGCACAAAGGCTGGTGGTAAATTGCTCTCGATGTCCCACCTTGTTGTCGCTGATGAGCTTCTGTGTAAAGTATCCATCAAGTCACTCGCTATATTCCACTCTATCGGACAAATAAGAAGAAATATCTCGGAAATGGTTCATGGCACAAAAAAAGTTTTCACAGAAATTTTGGTTTTAATCAAATCTGTACTTTTTATGTAGTAAAATTTTCTATTTCTTACAAAAGTCGTCCAGGATAAAGAGGACTTCTGAGAATACTCTCGGAAAATTGAAGATATACACTTCAAGACTATTTTTTTTTTTTTTTTTTTTTTTTTTTTTTTTTTAGTTTGTAGAAATATTCATTTTCGTTTACAGTTGGGCTACTCGCAGATACATGAACGATTATCTAAAAAATAATTTTTTCATTTGGTCAGGAAGACTCAAAACGCGTATTTTAATTAAAATATCGGTATCAGTTTTGGGGTGTAATGCAATATCTTTGTTACTCACTATGTTATTGGCTGAAAAAGTAAAACTTATACAGGAAATGTATAACTCCAATTACCATGTTTCAATGTTTGACATTGCCAAAACCGGTAGGATCGCATGCCCTCTGATATCCTTCAACGTTGTCCTACCGGATGGTTAATGAAATACAGTAGAGTCTCGATTATCCGACCTAAACTAGCCCTGGGCAAGGTCGGATAACTGAAAATGTCGGAAAATATAAAATAAAGTACTTACAGCATAGTAAGTCGCCATTAGGGTAATTGTCTCATGTGTTTATGAGAACTTCTAGTGGTTTGCCGGAAAAAAACACGAGTCAGTTGGAGAATTTAATGTCATATCGGCACGTTGGCCATAGTAGCTCAATGGTTCAGAGCGGCTGGACGGAGACCAGAAGATCTGTGGTTCAAATCCCGGCTATGGCATTGAATTGTTCAGTCATAGTGTGTCCTACACACGGCTAGTGTGAAAGAACAATTAATTTCCATTAATTGTACCTAATAGTGGTCCGAACTATAAAGCCCGGGACTTAAAGTACTTACAGTATAGTAAGTCGCTATTAAGATAGTTGTTTCATTGTTTATGAGATCTCCTAGTGGTTTACCGGGCAAAGATACGAGTCAGTTGGAAAATTTAATGTCATATCGGCACGTTGGCCATAGTAGCTCAATGGTTAGAGCGGCTGGACGGAGATCAGAAGATCCGTGGTTCAAATCCCGGCTATGGCGTTGAATTTTTCAGTCTGGCTCTACCCGTTCATAGTGCGTCCTACACAGGCTAGTGTGAAAGAACAATTAAGTTCTAATACAAAATAAGTTGGAAAATGGAGTAAAACTTTGTGATATCATATATTATTAAAACTATTGTTAGTTTTGAATAATCAAACCAATTCTAAAAGCATTATTGAACAACAATAAGCTCCAAATGCCTTAAGAAAAGAAGCATATCAATGAAGTCTGCTTGGCAACTGAATGATGTTTCCTTGCCGCGAGATTTCGCCATCGACGAAACATTAATACCTCAGTTGCACTTGTCTCCGGCTATTGCTCCATATATCTTAATGCCATCTCGCACTTAAACCTTCACAGTAATTCAGCTTCACGTTCTGTTCTTCAGTTTATCGTTCTGTTTCATGCTCATTGTCCTTACCATTCACGAAATCAACAATATCAGAGTCTGTGAGTTCAAACGTTGGTCTGCACACCAGCTATTCGCATCTTGAGTCGTAGCGTCCTGACAGCCAGGAATGAGGTCCAGCAATAGAGCAATGTCACTTGTGTCTTCTTGTGTCACATCTTCTTAATTTTTATCATCACCTAACAGTCTTTTCCAAGACTTTGCTAATGTCATAGTTTCGATTTGTTCCCAATCCTGAGCCACCCAGTATGCCCTTGTCATTGTCCATTTTCTCTATCAGGGACAAAAGGAGCTGTCACCGATATTTTCTTTTCAAACATTCCTCCATGAAAACAACCACTTTCTTCCTTTTACTCGCCATATTGTATTCTCAGGAAATGAAAACAAATCGTCCGCACCCAATCTATACCTGCATACTCAGTGAAGAAGGTTCGAGGATGCACATCCTGCTGACCAAGCACTGGTGAGACTATGTCGGATAATACGGAATGTCGTTTTACCGAAGCTCGGATAACCGAGACTACTGTAGCTGAAATAATGCTCAAATGAGTCCAGAGACCATAGAACTTAGACTTACCTGACATTCGCCTTTCAGGATAAGGGAAAACCCTGGAAAAACCCTTATCCAGGTAAATAATCCTTACCTACTGAGATTGGAACTCAAGACCTGTTAAACGTGAGTCACACCTGCTACCGAGGTGGCACTTGTTTTGCAGTTTCGCAACACTTTATTTATTAGCTGTAGTGGGAGAGCATAGATAGCTACGAAAGAAATCCTTAGGTTTTTTCTGTAATTCTAAAGGATACCTGCCTTTGAACTAATGAGAAAAGTAAATGCAAAAAGAAGCGGGCACGTTTATAGAAACTCGAAGGAGCGGAAAAGGGAATTAAAAGACAGAAAGAGTAAGTTTCTAGTCAGAGAAGACTAGTTAATCGAGCTCCATATCAAACAGAACTCCCCTGCACAAAGCGAGTTTGCACAATCCATTAAAATTCTTTCTTTCACTTTCACCGGGCGGGCCAGACTAGTTTGGTGTGTGGCCGGGTTACCAGGGGAACGGAACAGCGGTTAATCTTTCAAGTTGCAGTCCGACAGACGCCAAACATTAGCTTAAATTCTTTCCCCCGTGAACTTGTTTCCCTAATGAAGTCGTTAAAGGCTAAAGTTTGCAGAGTTCGTGTTTTGCCTAGAAGTTGTGAATTCTTGTTCCCATTAAAGGATCCATAGATTCGAATTTCTCCTTTAAACTAACGTTATGTAGGCACTTTTTTCGCTTCATTTTGTAGGAAGACATTGCAATAAACCTTTAAGGATAACTCGAGATTACAATACATCTGAGTGTTTAATTATTTTATCCCCTTAATTATTTCATTTTTGAAACTTTATAATCCATGTACTTCTTATAGAGTTAACTTTCATTCGTTGTGGCAGTATATAGCAAATTTAAAAGGCCATTCATTAAGTAATTTGGAAGTTCGCGCCTCTTTAGCGTAAATGGTAGCGTGTCTGTCTCACGTTCAAGTCACGAGTTCGTATCTCGGTCAGGATCAGTTATCCTGATAAGGCATTTTACGGGACTTTCCCTTATTCTATAAGAATGGTAGCTCTAAGCTCTGTGGCCCTGGATTCATTTAAGAATCATTTGACCCCTTTCACTCATTGTCCGATATGACAACGTTGGAAGATGTAAATAAAAGAGCGGAAAAAGAATGTTGAAATTCGTTGCTCCTGGTGTTACGAGGAAGAGAAACAATGGGCTACAACTTGTAAAGATGTATAAATACTTAAAGAGTTAACCCCTTAATCACTCACAACAAAAATATTTCGGAAACGGTTAATTTCAGAAAATTATTTGATATTGATAGCTTTGAACATTTGTGTCATGTAATATTTTAGGCATTCGTCAATATTTATAGACAAATTATAGATTTTGAATTAAATTAGTTTTACCTGTTTTCTTTCTTTTCTTTCTTTCTTTCTTTCTTTCTTTCTTTCTTTCTTTCTTTCTTTCTTTCTTTCTTTCTTTCTTTCCTTCCTTCCCTCCTTCCTCCTTCCTTCCTCCCATCCCCCCTTCCTTCCTTCCTTCCCTCCCTCTCTCCCTCCTTCCCTGCTTCCCTCCTTCCTTCCTTCCTCCCATCCTCCCTTCCTTCCTTACCTCCCTCCTTCCCTCTTTCCCTCCTTCCTTCCTTTTCTTCTTTCTTTCTTTCTCTCTTTCTCTCTTTCTATCTTTCTTTCTTTCCTTCCTTCTTTCTTACTTTATTCCTTCCTTCTTTTCTTTCTTTCCTTCTTTCTTTCCTTCTTTTCTTCCTTCTTTCCTTCTTTCCTTCTTTCTTTCCTTCTTTTCTTCCTTCTTTCTTTCTCTCTGTTTTCCTTCCTTCTTTCTTTCTTTCCTTCGCTCTTTCATTTTCTTCTTTATTTCCTTTCTTTCTCTCTTTCTTCTTTCTGTCCTTTTTTTCTCTTTTTCCTTTCTTTCCTTCTTTCTTTCTTTTTTCCTTCTTTCCTTCCTTCCTTCTTTCCTTTCTTTCTCTCTTTCTTCTTTCTTTCCTTCTTTCTTTCTCTTTCTTTCTTTTTCCTTTCTTTCCTTCTTTATTTCTTTCCCATCTTTCTTTCTTTTTCCTTCTCTCTTTCCTTCCTTCCCTCTTTCCTTATTTCTTTCTCTCCCTCTTTGCTTCTTTCCTTCCTTCTTTCTTTCCTTCTTTCTTTTCTTTCTTCACTTTCTTTCTTTTTTTTCTTTCATTTCTTTCTTTCCTTTCTTTTTCTTTCTTTTTTATTTCTTTCTTTCTCTCTTTCTTTATTTCCCTCTCTTTCTGTCTCTCTTCCTTCCTTCCTTTCTTTTTTCAAAGGTTAAAATGTCGATGTTATTAAAATTTCCCTTTCATCTGTGTACATCCTCCTAAGAGAGATAATTGACTTTCACGCGTGCGGCCACTTGTAACTAAATTGGATTTCTCATTGTTATATTTAAGACTGCTATTGTTAGAAAAGGCGTGGTGTAGTATTCAGTCTTTCTCTTATGTATGTAAAGTTTCAAGGTTGTGAGAAAAAATGCTGGTGTCATGTACTTCTCATAACTCTCACCCATTCTCAAGAAGCTAGCCTGTTGTTTCCCCACATATAAGCTTGACACGAAAGTTTTTTGGATCTGAAATTATGTGAATAAAATATGTTTTCTCCTTTAGCTTAGTCTTCTCTTCTGATCCTTATCCTTGTCTCGCAAGACCATCAACCAATGACTAGATTTGAATTCTAGTCCTCTTTCAATAGTTACATCCAGAAATATAACAGAATGTGTTATTTTTAATCGTTTGGAATTTTTTTATTCTCTCATGATAGCTTAGAGTTATTTATGACGTGTCACCGGCATTTCAGGTCGTTTATACCAGGATTCGCCTGGATATTCTCTAATTCGGAATTCCTATGTAGCTCAACGGACCTCCGTTCCAATGGTATGGAAGAAGGTCTTATAAATGGAGTTGTATTTTACGAATAGCAATATTACAAGCAATACTACTTGTACTGTTTCAACATTAGGACATGCGCAGTGTTGAGCTCTGGTGTGCAGTTTCCAGCATCATTGCTGAACATTACACAATCATAATCTTCTGTTTCCTCGACTTCTTTCATAGCGGTCCAGCGCTATTCTCTCCACTGTTTGCAAACATTTTTCTGGTTCCGAACGTATTTCCGAGTTATTCAAATTTAAGGTTTTAATACATATATCTGCATTCTTTCACCGCAAAAAATTATGTAGTAATCTTCATTTTCTTAGTACCTGTTGCCTAAAGTACATTTCTCATTGGAGAAATGCTGAATGTGGTTGCCACATCTTTAAAACGTGAAAGAGGTAGCAAAGTTGTTGCATGGCAAGTACAAATCATCTCATTCAATTCGAGTGAGATTGTGCCCAGCAGCAAGAACAAATTACTGCTTGGGCGCGTTATAAATAAAAATGCAGGTCACACGATGTGAAACTTGGCGACGCCTTGTCGCACGAATAAATAATTAGCTTACTTGTTACTTCCATTGTAATGAGGTGATGTACAGTCTGAGTACCAGCAGTAATTTAACGGTGCACACGCCCTTTGACAGGTGAATACAAACATTTCATAACGTTTCTTCCTATGATGTTTATGCATCCTCTGCCACGTTCAGGTCTAAGCCTTTCATTCGTCCCGTAAAATACGAGATAGTTGCCTTTTGTATGTCGCGCGTACAGAAAATTTTTGTTTTTGTTAGGTTGTTAAATTAAAAATCTAAGTGCATATTCTTGCCATTTTTTGTCCTGAAAAATGCTCAGCTTATCTTACTTATTGTTGTTATTGTTTAGCGCTTTCTGTGAACAACGACAACAGACGAAGTTTGCCTAGTCTAGTGTAGACTATTGTTTTTTTTTTTTTTTTTTTTTTAATTTACGTTCTCCAAAGCTAAGTCTTATGAGACGATAAATGAGTGTGAGTGAGTGTGTGGAGTTTAAGGGCCCGTCGACAACAAGGTCATTTGGGCCCCACGATAAATGAAATGGGTGAAATAATGCTTAAGGAGTTTAGAGTTTCCCGATATTTACGAGGGCTATCCAGAAAGTAGATTACGTTTTCGTCTGTTTCCGCTAGGGGCGGGGCTAGCGCGGCCATCTTGGGGTCAGAGCGTTGCGCAGCTCAGTCGGCATCTAGCCGTGCTAGTGAGAGGTTCGTGCTGTGCTCCGTTCAGATACTGTGACGGTTTGAAATGTCTGCGTTAATTGAAAATCCCGCGAGCTGCGAGGTGCGTGCAGTAATAAGGTTTCTGACTGCAAAAAACTGTAAACCGATAGAAATCTATCGGCAGCTTTGTGAAGTGTATGGGGACAACATTATCACTGAAGGTGGAGTGCGTCAGTGGGTCATCAGATTTAAAAATGGCCGAACCAATGTCGCACTTCGACGAAGATCGAAGTGGGAGACCCAGCATAGTGACTGCCGAACTTGTCGAAAAAGTCGATGCTAAAGTCCGTGAAAATCGAAGGTTCACAATAACGGAACTTTCTTTGAGTTTTCCACAAATTTCGCGAAGTTTGTTGCACGAAATCATCAGCGAAAAGCTTGTTTACCACAAGTTTTGTGCAAGATGGATTCCAAAAATCTTGACAGAGGACCACAAAAATCAGCGAATGGCTGCAGCGTTGAACTTTTTGGACGTTTACCATAAGGATGGTGACTCTTTACTCGATCGCATCGTTACTGGTGACGAAACATGGGTGAAACACGTGAACTGTGAAACGAAATTGCAATCAATGCAGTGGGGGTACACAAGTTCTCCCCAAAAACCCAAGAAATGCATGCAAACAATGTCGGCAAGGAAGATGATGGCGACTGTTTTTTGGGACAGAAAAGGTGTGATTTTGGTGGACTTCCTGGAAAGAGGCACTACAATAAACTCTCAAAGGTATTGCCAAACTCTCCAAAAACTCAGAAGAGCCATTCAAAACAAGCGCAGAGGAATGTTGAGCTCTAAGATCTTGTTGATTCACGACAACGCCCGGCCCCACACGGCAAATGTCACTCGTGAAGTTCTTGAATCTTTTAAGTGGGAGTTGTTTCCTCATCCGCCGTACAGTCCCGACCTGGCACCGAGCGACTTCCACCTATTCCCAGCAATGAAGAAGTGGCTGGCTATGCAGCGTTTTGATGACGACGCACAGCTGCAAGAAGAGGTAACGAAGTGGTTGAAGGCGCAGGCGGCCGAATTTTTCGACGAAGGAATTTCCAAGCTCGTACATCGCTACGATAAATGCCTTAATTTGAATGGTGACTATGTCGAAAAGTAGTATTTGAGTGTGGCTTTCATCTGTATATAATAAAATTTGTTTCCTATACTTTGTTTACTTTTTATTCCAAAACGTAATCTACTTTCTGGATAGCCCTCGTATATTTCAGGATAAGGGAAAACCCCGGAACTCATCCGGACCGAAATTCGAACTTGGGACCTCTGAACGTGAAGCAGACACGCTACTGAGACAGACTTGGCAATTGACGTGCTATTTGCGTGAACTTCAGCTTTTTCCCTTAAATGAAAATGCTCCTTCTCTTCCAGTTTTAAGAGAGAATAAAAACCCTATCCCAAATTTCCCAGATATTACGTCTTGACATTGATAAACTAGTTAAAGAAAAACGAAACAGAAAATGTTGGAAAATCAGATAAACTACGAGTTGAAGTTTTATATATTTTCTCATAGTACAGAGCCAAAATGTAATTGTTTATAAACTGTGACCAATTCTGTAACACTAGGGAACACGTTTTTTTGTACCCGAAACAAAATAGGCTAATTCTTACGCAAAATGACTCGCTGATTCCAAAAATGCCTCTGAAAATGCTGTATCACGTAACGTTTTTGAGATATTCTTATTCTTTTATATAAAATTACAGAAATGAGGTATGATACCAACTCATATTGACTTAATTTAAAGTAATAGCCATTGACTCTTCTAAATACAGCTTAAAGGCAGTGTTGCTTCATAATGACAATTTACTACCTTCAATACCTTTATTTCATGCCATAGGAATGAAGGAGACATACGATTCCATGTTCATAATTTTAGATGCTATTAGTTATCAAAACCATGGCTGGGAAATTTGTAGTGACCTCAAGGTAGTTGCATTGCTAACGGGACTGCAGGGAAGTTTCAAAAAATATTGCTGTTTTTTGTGCTTATGGGACAGTACGGCAACTGACAAGCATTTTATAGTGAAAGAATGGGGGAAAAGGGAAGACTATACCCTTGGAGCAAGCAATGTTAAGTATGTGCCTCCAGTAGACCCAAACAAAGTTCTTCTCCCCCCACTTCACATAAAGCTCGGGTTAATGAAAAATTTTGTTAAAGGTTTGGACAAAAGTGGAAGTGCATTTGAGTATTTAAGAAGTATCTTTCCCAAAATAAGTGAGTCTAAATTGAAGGAAGGTATATTTTTCGGTCCTCAAATAAGACTACTTCTTAAAGACAGTGTTTTTTAATCAAAGCTTAAACGTGTTGAACTGGCAGCATGGAAATCATTTAAATCAGTGGTGGAAGGCTTCCTGGGCAAAAACAAAGAAGAAAATTATGAAACTTTAGTCTCAGAACTATTAAGGAGCTACAAATAATTGGGTTGCCGTATGTCACTTAAAATCCACTTTTTGCACTCACCTTGATAGTTTCCCTACAAACCTAGGAGCTGTAGTAAGTGATGAGCAAGGTGAGCGTTTTCACCAGCACATTTCTGAGATGGATAGACGTTATCAGGGTATCGCTGGGATTCAGCCATGTTGGGAGACTATTGTTGGTTCCTCAAACGGGAGAGTAAAAAAAAAAAAAAAAAAAAAAAAAAAAAATCAACAGTGAAACACTTCTGAGATAATTCAGGTATTGGTTTTCATCATTATCTTGTGTTTATTTATTTTAATAATTAATAATTATTATTATTTTCAATGTTATTTGGCAATAAAATGCCTATTATTTTCAATTAATCAAATATGAGTTATCACATTACATTTCTGTAAGTTTTCATAAAAAATTATGAATACCTAAAAACGTTACCTGATACAGCATTTTGAGGAGCATTTTTGGAATCAGCAGATCAGTTTACATAAGAATTTGCCTATTTTGTTTCGGGTATATAAAAATAATTTTTTTTGTTCCCCAGTGTAATTAAAGCAGTCAACATTAATATTACAATACCCAAGATGTAAGTTTTACATATTAACGTTTCCTGTCTTTCCTACCCGCACACATCAAACTATTCCTTCTTCGACAGCAGTAATCAGCGCGGTGACGTCACACGCTAACCTACCTTTCGTTCGGGGGCATATTTGGGTCTTAGAGCTGACGGAACTGACGAAGCTGACGTCACACCGCCACTACCTGTCTTCCCCTAATCTAAGCATTTCATGTGCAGGCGTGTACGTTAACTTGTTAATGTTACCTATGTGACCAAATTCACTCAGGTGAAAAATACAAACAAAATTGTGATAATATGAATTATTTGTGAGTGCACTTCAATTAGGATGTTAATAAATATTGTTATCATGCAAAGTGTATTTACTAAATATCATATTGAATAAGGTTATGTTAATACCATATTCAGAAAGTATCAATATGTTAATCATAACCTTTTCAGGCGTCCCGTATTTTAATAAACAAAATAGTGGTATACTTTGGTTCAACGTAAATTTAACCCATATTTACCCCAGTGACTGTAACCTCTAAAATATAGACAGTGGTAAATCAGTATTATTGCTTCAAGGAAATATAATAAAGGAATTTTCGAACAATGACTTTTTGGGGTGAGGGGAGATGGAAGTATGTCCTTTGATCGGACAATGAATGGAATGGTCAAAATGTGTTCCGCCTGCTTAGAACTTAGCCGACATTTGTCATTTCATGTTAAGGGAAAAACCCGGTAAGACCTTATCCGGATAACTCACTTTAACCGAGTTTCGAACTTCCTCTTGAATGTGACGCAGCCACGCTAACCCTACGCCTAGGAGATGCTTGTTTTTTTTTCCTTAATATAAAGACAAATGAACTACCAATATTAAATTTTCGGAAAAATTAAAACTTGTAGTTTGATTAATTCCCTAGAATGCCCTAAGTGATTATTTTATCTTTCGGTTTGAAATTCACAAACGTAAAAGTTATTTCATTATCGATTCACATGTGCACACGTGTATTATAGTCAGTTTTAATGGCATACCAATCCCAAAAATAGCAACAATGGGTGTACAGCTGTTTCATCATATAACATTTAAACAACAATGATGTATAACGGTTAGTGACGTGTCGGCTGTTCTTCTTTCCTCCAGCCCCTTGTCATTTGTTTTGAATAGTTGTAAACGGAAGGACGCTATGTCTCGTAGTGAATAATGCGAAAAGATAAATAGTTGCAAAATCCAAGGAGTGATTTTGTTATAGTGGCAATCGGAATTTCTATAATTCAATTCGTGTTGAAAATTATTGCTGTTCTGTCAGATTTATGGTACACAGGTATGTAACTTAGTTAAAATATATTTTTATGTGGGAAGCTATTACGATATGTGTACAATAGTTGTAATAAAGTGAGGTTATGAAAATAATTGCATACTTAGTCATTTATACTGTATGATTTCATTTTTATTTGTTCTTCATTTTAACTATACCATTTAAAATTATACTTTGATATTGGTTTCTCCCCTATACCAGCACTTATCATGAAGCAATAGATGTTTCTGTAATTTTTATTATGACAACTTAAGCATGTTTTAACCTTCAAATTATGTCCTGTCAATTATTTGTTACATCTCTGTTGTTGAAAACTGCGTACTATTTAACTTTAAAACGCCAAATTATTTATTCTTTCAGATTTATTCATGCGGTCAGAATCTCATACTAAACTTCGTATTTCAGTTTATCATGCTCAGAGGAGAGGCACAAAGATTTATAAAAAATTTCCCATTTACAGAATACTCTTGATGTTCCTATTTTTTATTTTCTCAAAAATGGCTCTCATATTTTGATAATACACATGTGTAAGATATTTGTATGACAAATTAAACGTATATTTTGAATTTAAATTGCAAAACGCAGGAAATAGACAAAAACAAAGTATGCAAAAGATGTAGATCTAGTTAAAATTACACAAGTTGTGTCAAATTTGTTTTGTAGTAGTAACAATTTTTCGAAATATTCTTTATTATAGACTTAACGGTGAAATGTTTGATACTTTTTCATTTTGTAAATTCGCCCTTGTCTTTTTTTTTCTTGAGGTTATGCAAATATAATGGAATTTCAAGGCCATCATATACCGATTTGGCTGTTACTGAAACCTACTCTATTTCTTTATTCTTCTTATCTACAAGAAATATATAATTCAACCATTTCTGCAAACGCTTGTCTCGATTATTATGAATCATAAGAATGATTTTTGTAAGAAAAAATTTTGGGAGAGTATTTACAGAATGTAACATCAGGTTTTTATAGTACTGTAGTCAAGTTTATGAACCAGCACACATTCAAGATTTATCTTCTGCTTCATCGGTCCTATTGATGAGCCGTCACAAAATGGAGATGACCATGGCGTGGGCTTCAAAGGAAGTCAGCCGACCATGAAAATAACAGCTTACTTCCAAGAACAGTTTACTTTTGTGACACATCCATACAATTGGTAACAATGAGTCAACAAATACATTTTTTGTGCTGTTTACATACGAGGAAATCTCTCATGTGGAAACAATGGAAGCATCATCGATTTCAGAAAATTGGTTATATTCAACTTGAAGGAATTTCGTGGTATAAGGTCATCCGGTTTCACACATATTTATCTTGCGATTATAGGTATTAGGATTTCAGCAGCAGGTAGCGTGTCTGACAATTCGGAGGCACTGAAACTAGCTCTTAGTCAGGGTGTTAAGTGGAGATATTTGCTCTTGCGGTTTACCTTTTCCTGGAGACAAAATGTGCCATAACGTCAATCTATGGACCAGTTTCTAATGTGTACCACCCTTTCATATATTCTATCAAAGTCTGAATAAACTCTCGAGGTTAAAGAGCGTTACATCCTTCTGTATATTAAAAACAAGTCGGCCTGTTGCATTTTTGCTACTTTGTATTTTCTCTACAAACTGTTCCTACTTCTGTACACTTCAGGTTGAGATAAAGAATTTCATCACATATTTGGTTAGAAGTTCTATTAAATAGCGATAGTTAAATTTTAAAGTGATAATCGTATTTTAAATTCCATTCTTTTGACATCGCTTCCAGAAAAAAACAAATAGTGGCTTAGCATTTGAAAAACCTCTTAGCTGTTGTATTTGACATACTTTATCTTAGTATCAAACTATTCTTACGCGAACGTAAGAATCTCACGTTAATCTTGGTAAAATAGTTTAATTAATTATTTCTTATAGCTACACGGTGAATACAGGAGACTAAATACACAGTTAATAGTTATTTATAGTACTAGTGAATCAAGACGTATTTTATCCACAAATGTATAAGTGTATAAATAAATCTTAATTCACTAGTATCATACAATTTTTATCTAACACTTAATCTAATCATTAAAAGAACTTACCAATTTTTAATTTAACTATAATAAAATAGTACAGTTATTTGTAATTTTGTTTTCTGGAATATAGGGCTATTTAGATCAAGGCCGACTGGATATGTGTCACAAACATGGTTGGCTAATACCTAATATCAGAAAATGTTGGCTAGTCGTTTTAATTTTTGGTACCTATAGTTTGAATAACAACTTACAGCATTTGATTCATTGATTCATACTAATTAATAAAATAATGTTTAATATAATTTTATTGAAAGAAGAGGAGGTATCTATACCAAAGTTTTGGAGGAAACCAAGAGTATTTTATCAGATTTATTACCAAGCTTTCATTTTGGAAAGCAACATTGATGAATGTATTGCCGGTAGAATGTGAACATAATAGGAAAATATTTGTTAATTACTGAATGAATAGAAGCTGTAGCTCTAGTTTCAAATTTACATTTCATTTCTAAATGTCAAAACTAAGAAGGTTTAATACTTGAAATTAGGCCTGGTGATTGTATTTTATTCATACAATGGTTAAATTGAAATTTTATCCGTCCTACGGACCGACCGAAGTGCTGGCTGGCTGTATAAAGCCAGAAGGATTTTGCTCCGTGCCTACCCGTTAAGGGTTTTACTGCAGGTAAGGGTTTTCTTTAAGCAGTTTTGTAGGATGTGTTGTAGGTTTTGAGGTAGAGATTATTTTTGAGGTTACAATTTTTTATGTACCTTCGGGTTGTAGAAATGAATGCAATACTTTGCACCCTGGTGTTCTAATTTTAAAATTGGTGATTTGGTTGAAATTTTAATGCCAAACAGCTTAGAAGAATTATGTGGAGCTCAGCTTTAGCGGCTGTTAGGATTAGCTCCTGGGTTATCTTGG
The DNA here is from genome assembly GCA_030765055.1 of Mantis religiosa. NCBI lineage: Eukaryota > Metazoa > Arthropoda > Insecta > Mantodea > Mantidae > Mantis > Mantis religiosa. Next base: position 33,426,241 of record CM060953.1, on the reverse strand, counting down.
GTGCCCACAAGCCATGCGGGGTACCCGGAACAGCCTGGAACGGCGTCTTGTGGGGTCATAATCTACCAATCCGTCCTAAATATTAAAGTATTCCTTTAGTAGTTTAGTTTCCATTATTAAAGTACAACTTGACAAGTAAGTTTGGATAAAGGTTTTCAAACGAAGGCTTCATGCTGACTTTGAAATTTTGCGAGAAACACCTGAATAGCTGTGTCGCTTTAAGAGAATGGAAATTATTGAACAATTCAAACCAATGATCCTAATGAAGCTATTTGTATTTTTATAAATATCTGAGTTTTTTTTTTTTTTTTTTTTTTTTGTGAAACTAGCTTTATATTATTTTTTCCTAACTTTTTCTTACAAATTATACAAAATTAATTGAATATGAACAGACTTCAAGATAGCATTTTGCTAGTTATGCATTTATCTTAAAACATGATTTTTTTCTTCTTAAAAGCAACAGTTCCGTGTCAGCAGATTTATTGGTAAGTAAAATAATTCTTTAGGGTCAAATTTCCAACATACCGACAGTATTAAAATCATTATAGGCATTTTTTTAGAAAAATAAAAAATAACGCTCCATTTTTTAAAGTTTTCACATCTTTGCTGAAGATATATTTCTAAAAATATTTTTAAAATCAAGGTACTTCAAAACATATGCATGTATATTTGATTATGGTAATGGATTATTTGTTAACTTACGGACAAGAAGGGCTCAGTGTCTTCAGATACTTAAAATCATGGCCGTGGTCATGGTCATATTTCTAATCTTATGATATTAATGGGATATCAGTGTGGTGAATGTGATATTTTTTTCTTCCCTTCCACCTAATTAAGAGTCACGTGATTCAAGCTGTAAAGTATTTCCTTACACGCCAAGCGATTTGGCAATAAGTGCTGGGAGCTACAGCAAATTGTTGACTTCTGGAAAGTTATTCACCAAATAACCACAAATGAGAGATCGGCTTCCAAAGCGGTAATGGTCACAAGAGCATACCCACACACCTCATTTCCGCCTTCATTTTTGCTCAAGTGGAGCGATTTTCTTGCTTGCATTGTCGTTTGGGTGGGAATAATGTCACAGTGTTCTGACTTCCAAATAAACAGACGTGTCAAGTTTAATATCTATAGGATAAGACCCTTCCAAGTAGTAATTAATTATACCTTCGTACAATTGTTTCCGTTACTAAAATCTGAATTTTAATTGGGAACAGTGACTGTCGAAACATTGAAACACTAGTCTACATTAAGTTTACGTGTTTATATATTGTTTAGCAGGTACATAGTACATGGAGAAGTTTTGCATTCAAATCAAACATTTGATGCACGGTTTTCATCGGAAATAGATATACAAGTTATTTACCTACTAAAACTTAAAGGTGCGCGATGATCTTTATTCTGCACTTCGGGATCTCAAATACAGAAATAAATAAAGAAATAAAGAACAATGAACATATAATAGTGTATTTATGATTAAGGGTTAAAAAGATTTTATTTTGTGAGTAGATGTGATTCTGAAACGAGGCCGCAGGCCGAGACCTATGAACAAAATAAAATTATTTTAACCCTTGCATCATATACTATTTCTTATACAGTCCTGAATATTTATGTTCTATATATAAATATATGTTAGGAATTGTTTTACCTTTCTCATGGCCATGACATTCATCAGGCTGCGATGTTCATTTGCCTTACTATATCAGTGTTGACAACATCGCTTTCGGAAAACCACAACATTCTATACAAGAAAGGCAGTGGAAATAATAAAACCATGAAAATAAGTAATACAATTTAGCTAACTAATGGATTACAGCTTCTTCGAAACTTAGAAAACTGAGATGTTGATTGACAATTACTACAATTTGAAATAGTTGTTTCTTTAGATAATCCTTATGGTAACCTTCAGACATGCATTTTTAAATGCTGTAAATTTGTAGTGTTTATCGATGTAGTTCTTGTTTACATTACTTAAGACACGTCGTTATCATTGAGTAGTTTGCCCATAATGTTGAAGATGCCCATATTTTAGCTTTTTTTTTTTTCTTTAAAGAATGCTAACAGTACATTTTCAGTGTAATTATTTTAATGTTCTTTACCTTGCACCAATCCAGGAAATTGATCTAAGCAAGGTCGTATTAGTTTCTTTTCTTTTCTTTTCTTTCTTTCTTTCTTTCTTTCTTTCTTTCTTTCTTTCTTTCTTTCTTTCTTTCTTTCTTTCTTTCTTTCTTTCTTTCTTTCTTTCTTTCTTTCTTTCTTTCTTTCTTTCTTTCTTTCTTTCTTTCTTTCTTTCTTTCTTTCTTTCTTTCTTTCTTTCTTTCTTTCTTTCTTTCTTTCTTTCTTTCTTTCTTTCTTTCTTTCTTTCTTTCTTTCTTTCTTTCTTTCTTTCTTTCTTTCTTTTCTTTTCTTTTCTTTCTTTCTTTCTTTCTTTCTTTCTTTCTTTCTTTCTTTCTTTCTTTCTTTTCTTTTCTTTTCTTTCTTTCTTTCTTTCTTTCTTTCTTTCTTTCTTTCTTTCTTTCTTTCTTTCTTTCTTTCTTTCTTTCTTTCTTTCTTTCTTTCTTTCTTTCTTTCTTTCTTTCTTTCTCTCTCTCTCTCTTTCTTTCTCTCTCTCTTTCTTTCTTTCTTTCTTTCTTTCTTTCTTCCTTGCTTTCTTCCTTTCCTTCTTTCTTTCTTTCTTTCTTTCTTCCTTGCTTTCTTCCTTTCCTTCTTTCTTTCTTTCTTTTTTTTTGGATAGCAATTCTAATCTCACTATCTCTACTTCTTGCAAAATTTCAGTAGGTTCAGTATAGTCCATAACATCAAATGTTCCGCCATTTTACGCTAGCTTTATTTAACTCAAATTCATGACCTCCTTGAATGAGGTGATTGTCACATTCCGCAAGAAACCAAAGTTGCCATTACCGGCGTGTTAAAACTTTTGAGCACTGAACATAAGAACTGTCTTCCTTTTAACACAGTCGTAAATACTAAAGGGCCCCCTTTTACTGTAGACTGTCTAAGAACACTGTTATTGATTTATGAAAATCGCATCTTTTAGACAGTCGGAATTTAGAATGAACTTCGATATACATCCTAGGTATTTTTTCTTTGAATTATCTTTTGAAACACACATCCACACACCAGGTTGTTTATTTACTTTTCAATTATGTATAATAGTTGAAGTATTATTGCATTCTGTTCCACCTGAAAATTGATGTCGAGATTTCCCAGTAAGTGTATATGTTTCAGGACCCTCTGAATCAAAAGAAAAAGATTTGGAAAGCGTCCTTGTGTGTCTGTGTCTTGAGGAACCTAACTCCAAAATGAAAAGTAATTTAAAATCCCAACTTTGTATTTAAGTTTTATATATTCCAGGGGTGCAACATGAGGATTTTCAATAACAATTTTCCATTCTTAACAACTATTTACATGTAAGTTTTAATTAAAATTTCACATGATTAAGATAGTTTCATGATATATATATATATATATATATATATATATATATATATTTATATTTATTGTGGGAATGACCTCTGAGCTTCTGTTCGTTCTGAATGATTTTTAACAGCATAAGATAGAGAAATAATATAATACAAAAATGGCATTCGTTGTGGCCTTACTATTTCCCAAATTTTTTGTTTATTTTCTTTTTTCTCCTTGTTCCATTTATACCCCGCCTTTAACTACAAAGTAGTCATATCGGCGGCCGTTCTCCTTTGGAACATATCGAAGCTGTTAACTCGTATTTGTTAGGTTTTTTAACCATTACATCACATTCACACTTTCATTCATACTTCCAGACTCTGGGGAAGATGGGGAATTATCTTGGTCGGAGAAAAGCCTCCATCCCCAGCGCCGGGAATCGAACCCGGGACCCCTAGCACGGCAGGCAGGTGCTCTACCGACTGAGCTACGGGGCCAGCCCTTTTTGTTTATTAGTATGAGGCTCTACCGATTGAGCTACGGGGCCAGCCTTTTTTGTTTATTAGTATGAGCTTTCAAGAACATTTTTCTCAAGAAGAAAATCGCTGTATGGGTTTTCCCCTCTCTTGAGCATGTAAGAGAACGGTTTTTATAGCGACCTTTAAAGATTTGACTATTCCTTAGTGACTATTTTACTACAAACAACCTTAACATGGCTTACTTCGGCCTCACGTTCAAGAGGTCCCGAGTTCGAATCTCGGTCAGGGTGAGTTACCTAGATACGGTTTTTTCCGGGGTTTTCCCTTATCATTCAAGACGAATGTCGGGTAACTCTAAGCTCCAGGGACCCTGGACTCATTTGAGCATCACTTCACCAATTCATTCACCGTCTGATAAAACTTAACGTTGGAGGACGTAAATTAAAAAAAAATGGCTTACTTCGGAAGTGAACTATATCCGCTGGTCTAGTGTCGTAGATTTATGGCACGTAAAAGAACCTCAAGGCTGACAAAGAGGCCTCTGAGCAAAATTAAGGGGTCTTTTTCCCCAATATAAAATCAAACGTTAAGAACTACAGCAGTTATAAGTATATAAATAAAAACTCTATTTTGATTTCTTATTTACTGTAATATTCTCCTAAACTCGCTTTGCCTATGTATAGAGAAATATGACATTTTCTGCAAAAATTTGTGTGGATTAACTTAAGTAAGTATAAAAATAATGTTTTCCCAGAAGTTATATAAAAATAAATTATAGCAAATACAGAAAGTCAGTAAATGAATACAGATTTCTTTTTATAATACCCTTTTTGGCCCTTAGTATATTTCGTCTGAAATTGTAATTTGTAATTAACTTTTGTAATGTAGTATTACAATACGAAAAAGGGGGCTCTAGAATTAGGTAAATAGGATGTTGTGATTAAAGCAGCCAACCTAAAGATTCTGTTGAATAAATAATAATTTAGGGAAGATGAATGTTTAGCAAAAATCAACATTTATGCTAAAGAAAACACAGTGAAAATAGCTTTAATTTTCATTAGCAAAAATCCCATTAAATATATGTATAATACCAATAAGAACCACTAGTTGATGTGGTTGAAAATAGAGATCTGGGAGTAAATCTCACGTTCAACAATCACATTGAATTAATCGTTGAAAACTCGTTAAAATCTCTAGGCTTCATTATTGGATATTCTTATGCATTTAAAGAACAAACTTTAATTAGATGTTATACCTCATTTGTTTGACAAATTCTATAATATGCATTCATTATTTGGAAAGCTAAGACAATAAAGCATGCTAGTATAATAGAAAAACTACAGTCAACGTTCTTAAAATATATTATGTTAAAAATGGGATATTATCCTAGAAAACAGATAATGAAACCCTTTTAAACTACTCGTATATTAATTTTAAGCTCTAAATTTCACTGGAGATATTGAGTGATTAATATTAAATTCGATTATTGATGATGTTACAGCTAATAGGTATATTATTTTATGTATCCAATAAAATAAGCGGTTTCAAGAGGCTCTTTTCATCTCCAAAGCAAATACAGAAATTCATAAAAATTCACCATTGCATAGCTATGTAGTTATATAATGAACGTTATTATTTCGATGTGTGTAGATATTTTCAACATGTTTCAAACTCAAGAATTCCATAATTATAAACTACCTTTTCGTAGAATAGTATAATTACTAAGTAATAATAGTATTGTAACTAGAAGAAAAAACAGTGCAATTACTTATTAATGCAACCTTCATTTTTCTTCTTTTTCTTTATATAATTCTTTGTATTCCTTATTTTTCTCTTTCTTGATTGTTTCGTGTTGATTTATATCGTCCTTGTTTTTTTCTGGTATCTAGCTATGTTGCTGCTGTATATATTCACACATCTATGATGAACATAGTAGCTTAGGCTTAGGTCTGTTTAAATTGTAGAACAAATAAATAGAAGTAAATTGCTGGATCAAGAAATATCTAATATTCTCTTTGATACTCATTGTATTTATGGTTTAATTTGCTTTTCTAATCGTCAAAATGTTGATAAATTCTCAAATTTGAGCTATTTCGTATAGAAATTAAATTCTACAGTTTCAGGTGAACAATATTAAACAATAGTAATACAAAAAGCTACAGTGTGATTATAATGAGAGTAAGCTATCTTAAACTGTGCGTACATTGTCTAAAGTTGTGAAAATCCAGACGTTTCACTGCAGTGCAACTCGCGGGTTGTAGATGTTGGCTTTTTTTTCTTAAAAGGTATTGTTCACATCGGAATTAATAAAACTCGCTGTTTTGAAAGCTTTTCGATGAGTGCGTAGTGTCACCAGCAGTATTGTGGAACTGGTGACATGGATTTCGCCAGGGAAGGCGTGTCTGCTAGAATTCCATACATCAATTTGCGCTCCAGATCACGTATTTGTGCCCCACCCGGGGACATGTGCAGACACAAGGTGATCCTCTAGCGGTCCATCATCAACACTGAATGTTCGTTCTTCTAATGATCATCATCGGCGAGCTTCAAGGTAACTCGGCAAGGTCGATAAAGGCTTATGAACACGCACAGTGACATACCAGCAATAAAATACTCACGTCAGAGATCAATTACAATACAATTTCCCCTTTTGAAATGTAAATTTGTTTCAGAAACACGCACAAATTGTTGATGTAGTCATTATCATCTATCATTAACAGCCCAGCCTTGCCGACTACATACTTGCCTCCGCTATTCAAATACCAGCTTATACAATTGGCTTCGATCGTTCTATTGATTGACTTCCTTCTAGCTTCGAGGTCAAAAACTTCGTCACTCTACTTTTTAACGGTGTTAATGTACGTGACTTTACGTTGGTCGCAGTTCGATTAATCAGTTATAGCTTGATATCTAAGCAGAAGTCTTTGTCTATCTCCTCTTTTCCACTTTACTCTATCTTCCCGCACTGTATGCCACTATAGTCCAATCATCGTAATATCCTCTGTAGGACCTCAGTCCGTTTGTTCTTAAAACTGAGTTCAGTTGATAAGAGCAACCGCACGGAGATCAGAATACCCGTGGTGCGAATCTCGTCTGTGTCATTGAATATTTCAAACCGATTCTGCATTTATTACCGTGTCTTACATGGCTAATCATGCTTTACCTCTTTATAACGCAATTTCTTTCTTCCACTGATCAGGTTCGTCATCATAATGTCACTTTGTAGTTTCGTGAAATTAAAATTCCAATTGCACAAACTCAAAATGTTCTTTATTTACACCGAATTACAGTTGAAACACTTGTCTATTACACAGAATTACGTAGCGCACACAACTACAAGTCGCCAGTTCGTCTGTCACAGGTCCATTGCACGCTCACAATTACGTACAACTCCTCTGACACACGTACACAGTCTTCCGGTCCGTACACTCACTCGGTGCTCCTCACGACTGCTCGCCAGGAACTGAACTTACTCACCAACTGCAGGTCTTATATAGGGAAGATCGCCCTTTCTGGAAGGTTCGCGGCGCGCACAATTATCCCGAGGTTTCCAGACGTCTGGTAGGAGGGGAAAGAGACGGTACAGGGCTCGCGCCGCTCTCCTAATCATCCCTTCAGTTAGTGACACGAGACAAATGGGTAGGGGTGGTCTGGATGCTTCCCGTCTGGCCCTACTGCCGGCCGGTTCTACCGGGAGTTCCGGCGTTTGGGTGACAATACTTATTTTTTTTAATTTAACTCCTCCAACTTTGTCATATCGGATGATGTGTGAAATGATGCTTAAATGAGCCGAGGATCCATAGAGCTTAGAGTTACCCGACGTTCATCTCTCAGGATAAGGAAAACCCCTAGAAAGAATCTTATCCAGATAACTCACCCTGATCAGATTCGAACTCGGGACCTTTTGAACGACAGGCTACCTGCTTCTATTACCAACCGAGCAGGATGGCTCAAGCGGTTTCGTCTATGGCCCGCATTCGGGATTTCGCCCGCGTTCGATTCCCGTGGCGGGAGTTTTCTCGGGAGCTGGGAGTTGACCTAGCGAATGCTGGGAGGTTAATTACATCCCCTATTTCCTGTCCCTCCATTTCATCTCCATTATCATTTCAGATCATCTCTCATCTGGTGGTCTCTTTCAGGGTAGAAGTGTTGGTGGGAGTCTCGGCGGTGCATGGCAGGATGCACTTCCTTCTCCGGTAGAACGGTTGCAGGTTTCCGTATCCAGGTCTCGTGGTAGGACTGTTTCCGAACCACAGTAGGGTGGGATGTCTGTTGTCCTCGCCTGCCAGCGGAAGTTTCTAAGTAAAAGTGTAGGGAACCTACCCTCTGCATTGTCGTTTTTCCTTGGGCCGGCTGTCCTCTGTATCCCCTCGCCTCATCCTTCCTCCCGTGGATGCCCCACTTGGGGCATAGATACAATAAGGCAAATCTGGTTGCCTTGCCAAGTCCCCTGCGAAATAATTCAGTTCCAGTTCTATTACCTACTTTCTATAGAAAATCGTCATGACTTATTCTATCTATCCATGTCACACGTTCTATATTCAAATTTCAAACGCTTCATCATTTTTCTTTAATTTGTTTTAAGTTTAATTCTTTCGCACTCTGCTTTTAACAATCACTCCGGTGTCTCTCCCCAAATAATCTTTATGAATCGTAGGGTCTGGCAGAAATAGATAATTGTATTTGGTAAGCTACTATAATGAGAACATAATTAAGATATACTAAAAATTTTCTTGTTATTTTGTTTTTCATTTAGCGATATTCAAATGTTCTCCATAGGCGTTCAATTTTATCAGTAATTGCGTGTATGTATGGTATCATCCTTCCCTCTCATTTTTCACAGTAGAAACACAAAAGTACCTAAGGATCTACGTGCAGTTTGTGCTGGCCATTTTATAAAATGTTCTCAGATAAAAGTAAAGTATCTACTGTGTGTAAGTGTAATATTTAAATGACCCAAAAGTCAGACAAGATTTACTCATCGGTGGTGTCGCAGAAGAGGAGAGAAAACAATTGTCATCAGAGTATTATTGAATCGAGCCAAAAGGGACAGACGATAAAGGAATGTTGTATCAGTAATCGAAGTAAATTTATCGAATAAATATGAGGATAGATTTACTCCGAAGACTAAAGAATACAAAGTCTATGTTTCCGTATACCAACACATAAATGAAGTGCAACATTGCAATGAGAATGCTTTGTTCGTTTAGGGATGAAGAAAATGAGTAAATTGGGCGGGCAAAGCTATATAGGAACTTTCACAAATGAGTTCAAACAACAAACTGCCTTGAATATTTTAGATAGACAGAGAAAATAGCGTTGGGATAACAATGTGGTTTACATATCATTGGGAAAATGTCTGCCGTTCTCTTGTCCCAGTACAGCATTTTGCAGAGGTGTTGAAATATTGCCAATCTCTGTGAGACGGCATCTTTCAGTTGCAGTGGGATTGTTGGATATATCAGGAAAAGTCGTTCTTCAAACCAACAGCACAATCAAAGTCGGCCCTGCCTGTTTCTGTAGCGTAGATGGTAGCCTCTACTTCACGGAGGTTGCTTCTAGGCACATAAAATAACACATCACGTGGCTTATATATAACTCCAACCTCATCTTCTGCCGCATATTATCCTTCCTTACAAAACACTCCTTTGCCAGTAGAGGGCCTAGCCCTGATCTGGCTTGAATCTGAAGGTCTGACATTCAGATCTTTAATGTCCAGTCGCGATGGTCTACTTCACGTTCAACAGGTCCTGAGTTTGAATCTCGGTCAGAGTGAACTATCTGGATAAGGTTCTTCTTTCTAAAATTTTCCCTTATCCTGAAATATGAATGTCTGGTAACTCTAAGCTCTTTGGACCTTTGACTCATATCAGCACCATTTCAATCATTTCATTCAGCGTGCTGATGATTAGACCAAAGAATCACATATGGAAAACGTAATCTTAATGCAAGATGGCCCTCCAACCCACATCTACGCTCCTCTAAAACAAATTATTAACCGCACAGATGTTTGGCGATCGTGCCATTCACTTAGCTAGTGAATTTCATCGGAATACCAAATTACTTTTGCTGCATTGATTTATAAGTAATTATTTTTCTTCAACACAGCTTTCCTAGCTAGTAACTTCTTATTCACGTATGAAAATTATTTATTGCGGTTGTTTAGCTTCTTCCATATAATTTTCCTTCAATATTTTTAATCTTAACATCAATAATTCCCCGCACCAGCGTTCAGTGATCAGAAAGATCAAAATAAATTACAGCGTAATTATACCACACGCACGCGGAAGTGTTTAAAGAAGCGATAAAATTAACTCGGGTATTTTCAGTTGCGTGATGTAGATATTGTATTTTTTTTTAAAGTTAAGGATAAAATATGTGTAAATAAACACCGCGTCTTGAATGGCTGGAGGTATTTTGGTCATGAAATCCCTCTCACCTCTACGTCCCCATGATTCTACAACCAGCAACCTGACTTTTTCTCCTGGTGCTTTACCTTCAACTGTTTATTACTAAGCTCATCAGCTGCAGATGGAGGTGAGCAGAGCAACGACCTAAAGAATCAACAGGGCAGAATCCCTAAACATCGTGACACCCACGTCTTCCAGAGAAAGCCCCACCTCCCCGCAAGTGGGGCAACAGTGGCGAGGAAGTCCAGGCAACAATTAGCGCAGGTGCTGAAGTGACGTACACCCATCGAAAGTAATGAGGTGCATTAAGAAAGCCATTTGTCAACTTCTCTTTGTATTCTAGCAACGCATTTTCATTTAGAAAATCCTTATATATAAAATATTTAAACCATTTCTTTATTTAGAAAGGTAGAGTCAGACTGAAAAATTCAGTGCCATAACCGGGATTTGAACCACGGTTCTTCCGGTCTCCGTTCGTCTGCTCTTAACCATTGAGCTACCATGGCCAATGCGTCTAACCACTCGACCAATGCGTGGCCTAAACCATTTCTTACAACTAAATTATTGCTCACTGAGATTATATAGAGAAATAAAAACAACTTGGGAAGGATATATAGATATATGTAGTAAGTTAGGGCGAGAAGGTTTTGCTTGGGCGAGAACAGGAGTGAGAAACTTGAAAGGTATAGGTCAAGAGAGGGAGCTAGACAAATGTCCATTGTGTGCAGAAGAGAATGCAGACTTCCATTGTGTATTATATTGTAATCAAACAAAGATATGGAGAGAGCAGACCTGACTACGTAAATGGGACAATTTGGGGGGTGAAGTAGTAATTAGAAAAGTTCAGTCAGTAAAAGGGGAAAAGAACAGGAGAAATATAGGGAATTATTTAGGAAATGTTAAAGAGAGATGGCTAAGAACAATTAAGAAAAAATGTAAAGTACGATAGGTAAAATGGCAAAATGTGTAAAAAGGAGTAGAGGGCCCCCCAATACACAAAAACCCAGGTTTAGGTGTATGGGGACCAAATTATTATTCAATGGTGGGCAACAGGATAGGATAGAACTAAATTATTTACAGAGTGTAGTACATATAAATAAATTATACGAGGAGCTTTGTTTTCAAAACTGAACATGAAAATGAGTTAGGAGTGGGATTCTGTTAAGATTATTGGTTGTAATATGATGATGCTTTTATTTTTCACCAAAACTTAACATTTTATGTACAGACGTGTATTTTAAGTTCTATTTTACATCAAAACTTAACATGTACATTACATTGTAGCCCTATGTTAATTTTGTTATCAAAAGTGAACATGTCCAGTATAATTTACCATACAGTCAATGTTTTGTTTTCGTAACTGAACATGTCCATTTTCAGAATGTTTCTCTTTGTCATGTGGTTCCTTTCTCGGAAGCTTTTGAAACTTACATAATGACATTCTACCCCTAACTAATGAGGGTTTAATGTGCTTTTACTTAGTTTGCGGCAACTAGTTCTCGTGTACGCATTAGCTTTTAGTAGCAGTGCAGATATTGTGACTTTGTGGGTTCGTAGAATTAAAAGTCCAATTTGCCAAAATTCTAAATGTTCTTTATTTCCGTAGCAATACACTGTTCAATTCTCACATAACAACATTACATCACATATACAACACAATGTTCCAAGGTCGATGACAATAACAAACATCGTTCAGTTTACAACATCTGCTCTCGTTACAACAACACTCTCAGCTGTTCTCTGCTTACCTCTCCCGCGACTGTTTTACAACTGTCCGCTGAGGTCCAGAGGTCCAGAGGTAGTCCTAGTCGGGCGGGGCTATTTTTCTTTTTCCCCGTCCGGGTGTCTTATGCCGCAGTACCTAGCCGCTTTGCGGCTTAACCTGCGAAATGAGCTAGTAATTGGTTTCATGTTCTGCTGGGGTGTTTGAATTTGTTTGGAATTTGGAATGGGATGCCCTTGTTTAATTCTCATAGGCAGCTGCACTTAAGCGTTCCCCCGTTTTGGGAGACACGATTTAAGTTTTTGCTCCGTTTTGGTTACGGATTGTATATCGCTTGATCCATCAGGCGTAAACATTGGTCCCAGGGACATCTGGGGTTTCTCTTGGGTTAACCAAGGGGCCCAAGACGTCTCTTGGTAGTCTGAAGGATGGCAAAGCGTCTTTGATCCCTCTGGTCATACCTTCCCAGGGAGTTCACTAAAGGGTTGGGGTGAATTTGGATTTTGTCGTATATTGACCGTGCCCTCTCGCGGATGACATCGACAATGTACGGGATCTGGGTGTGCTCATGTAAGATATGAGCAGGGAATCTCCAGCCTGTATCGTAAATGATACGAAGTGCCTTGTTCTGCAACGTCTGGAGCCTGACGAAAGTGGTATTGGCCACTGTTCCCCAGATCTCACAGCCGTACAGAATCATAGACGAAATGATCGCCCGATACAGCTGGAGTTTGAGTCGAATCGGCATGGTTGATCTGAAAATAGGGTGTAGGCTCCGGAGTGCGACGTGCCCCAGTTGGACCTTACCCTTGACGTGCGGAACGTAAGTTAACTTACGGTCCAACGTCACTCCGAGATACTTAGCCGTTTGCACCCATGGGATTCTACGGCGCCGTAAAACGAAGTTCTGCTGCAAACGGTTGGCTCTGGTTTTCGCCAGGAGAGTAGCAGAGCTCTTCTCCGGGTTAATTGCCATTCGCCATTTTGCGCTCCATTCGCCAATGGCCCGGAGCTGGGTTTGGATTTGCCGGAAGCTGTACCGTGTGTTCCTATTTACTGTGAAGATCATGAGATCATCCGCATACTGACAGGTTTGAGTGTTGTGGTGCGTTGGAATGTCGGCCATGTAAGCTACGAAGAGCGCCGGCGACAGCACGCTGCCTTCCGGCACTCCAGCGCCAATGGGCCGCTCTGTGGACAGCGCCCCCTCCATCTTTACTCGGAAGCTTCGGTTTCCGAGGAAACCGGCTACCAAGGAAATGTATGGAAGGGGGATCTGATGCTCTAGGAGCTTGTAAATGAGCCCCTCGTGCCAGGTTGTGGCGAATGCCTTCTCCACGTCGAGCAGCACTGCTACCGTTTTAGACATTTCCTGGAATCCCAGGGAGGCCTTCTCGGCAACCCGCAGTAGCTGTTCGGTCGTGGAGTGGCCAGAACGGAAGCCAAACTGGTGTTCCGGGATTAGGCCTCTTTCCTCTGGAGGAAGAAGCCGGGAGAGGAAAATCGCTTATATATCTCATTCATAAATTCGAGAGGTATCGAGTACAAACAGGAAACCAGATTTTCTCTGTCAATCACGATATCACTAGAACCTTCCAAACGCGAAATCCTATCTGTGCCGGCAAGTCCTTTATCTTCTATCTTTATTTGTGGGCTCTTTGTGAACACTGGCCGCGCTATCGTTAACTGCTTATGCAAGCTCTTTATTGCCCTGAAACACTATCCACCGTCTGTTAACCATTTGCGCTGACTTTAATGTCCGTCACCTCGGCAATATTCTTTATACCCACATCAGGTGCTCATTGAGGTGAAAGAAGTGAATTTTAAACTGTGCAATTAAAGTAATAGTCAGTTAAATTAATTGCGGAGGAAAAGAGGAAGATCGAAATCAGAAACCAAATTGGGAAGCCAAAAGAAAAACTATGCTGATCCAGACCCTAGAATAACTCAGCTCAGCTGTTGCAGACGCCATGTTCTCAGAACACTAATATGTTGCTTTCTTGAGAGATTCTTCAAACATAATACTATTACCCGTCCTTCCTCCCTTCACTTACGTTAATTTATGGAACAGTAAAGCAATCAATGAATGGTAAAGAAAATAGCATTTTCTTTCTATAATTATTCTTTCAAATAACCTTTCAAAACTTGACAACATTAAAATCAATTTTAAATAAAGATAAATTACGAATTATGGTTTGAACTGATTAACTCACCAGATCTAGCCCCAAGCGACTTCTTTTTTGTCCCCTCATCTGAAAATTGCGTTCGGAGGACAGAGATTTTCGTCATATGAAGAGGCAATCACTTTCGTGGACAATTATTTTGTAGAGAAAAACGCCGAGTACTATTTGGACGGGTTACAAAGATGTGAGCATCGCTGGGAGAAGTGTATAGGGCTGCAAGGAGACTATGATGAAAAAATTTCTTGTATCTTCATCAGGTCGGAAACTTTTCAGACCGCTCTCGTATTTAAGTAATATTGTAGTACTTTTATTTTTCCAGGATTAGGATTTTTACATTCTGGCAGCATCTGATTAATCATAATACTAAATATTAATAATATTTCTTGAAATTTAAAAGTCGTTTATAACTGAGATGTACGTCACAAAATTTAAAAGTTTCCTTGTCTTATTGACTTAGAAACCCGATAAAATATATAACAGCAGAAAATGAAAACTCATGTATACAGACAACATTTACGATAACGTGCCCTTCCTTTGAAGACAATGCGGAAATTCCTTCCGCAGATAAAATAGTTACGTGCCTTCCGTTTCCATTCTCTTCCAGTGTGGAAAGATAAAGGCAGTATCAGCTGCGCCCATTACAACTGATAGATACATATTTTATGCGACAGCATACAAGACGTCACATAATTGCGTCATTTCAGTACTTTGAATAACATATTTTTTTGTACTGCCAAATATATTTGATATTAACTGATTTTTTTGTATTATTTATGCCAAAATGTTGGTTAAGTGATATTTATTAATACTTGAGGCACTGTATTCATATGTATCTTAAGAAAGTTAATATATTAATTTCTGTTTTAATTTACATATGTAATTAATTGTTGTATTTTAACTATTACACGTCCTATTTTCTTGATTATGACTATTATAACTAATAATAATTATATTCCTTGCTATTGATATCAAATATATTATTATGTATTTCAAATGGGAAGAGTTCTCGCCCGCCTCGGTAGCGTGGTGGTAGCGTATCTGCCTCACGTTCAAGAGGTCCCGAGTTCGAATCTCGGTCAGGGTGAATTACCTGAATTAGGTTTTTTCGGGGTTTTCCCTTATTCTGAAAGACGAATGTCGGGAATCTCTAAGCTCTATGGCCCCTGGGCTCATTTGAGCATCATTTCACCCATTCCATTCATCGTCCGATATGACTTAACAGATGCGTTACAGCCTTCACCGTTGCCACCTCGTTATTCCCACTCTTTTTATATTTCCTTCTCTCCCGCACACTTTCGAGTGTTCGTGGCGCTAGGCGTAAGGGAGCGCAAACTGAATTTCCAAAGTTTTATAATTCAGTTGTTGAAATCACAATACCAACATGAATATTCGTATATTACGCATTTTTTTAAATATTTAGTTTAAAGTTAATTATAATTTATGAATTACTTGTTTTTCTAATCCAACGAAAATACGATCGGTGCATCCGTATAGTTGTGAATGTTACTTACCTCAAGAGATAATTCGTCATTGTCATTGTCTTCAACGTCTGAGTACTGCAAATTTATGATGATAGGTTTGAAAATCTCGTTACGTGCTATTTCTTTCCAAAAGTCGTCTTCTTGTAGTTTATCTGATGTCTCACACAGTTTTCCCAGTCTTTTTGTGTTCCTTGTCAATTTCTTCGTGAATAAGTCGTTCAACGTCAGTCAGTTCAAAAATATTATTTCTGTTTGCAACATAATTTGAGCCCACATTAACTTTATTGGATTGTTCTAGCAGTAGTAAGGGTGGAGGAAGCTGGATCGCGTCTTATTGATCTAGCTGATACACTTTTTCATGGAAGTGTAACTGAATAATGCTGCTTTGAACTCTAGAGCAAATAGAGATCACGAACCATTCATAAACAAAGATATAATGTGACCAGACACGTGCTGCCAGACTAGCAAGAAGTGTATCGTTTCCTGTCATCGAATTTAACAAACACCTTGGCTTATTCAAAGTACATATTTCTTTTACCACGTCATGTCAAACGTTTCAGTTCTGAGTAATTTCAAGTAGACGTTCACGCATAGATGCCAACCAATAATGATATTCATAACTGCTTACGTCGCAATGCATTGTTATAATATAATGGTATCTACTTTATTTATTTGTATTAAGAAAACTATTTGAGCTAAAAATATAGGGTTTTTAAGGTTATGTTAAACAGATTACTGTCTCCTTCGTCATGGCGTAGTTTTTGCAAAATCTGAATCTTTGTCTTAGCGCGAAAAGTATTTATTAGAGATTGATTAGTTTGGTGTGCGTCACACATCACTTAGCGGGAATGTAATACAACACCGCAGGACTCCGATCTGTTGCCCACCTAGTAGCGCTCAAGGACAAACGCCTTCCCATTTGAAACACATAACATACATTTGAACGCAACACCCAATTCTGAGTAAGAACACAAATCTATTTGTTACTCTTTTGTTTTTCATCTACCAAGAACCGTGCACTGCTGCCAAATTATGGCTTGGCTTTCTGTGAATGACAATCACGCCATGTACCGCGCGACTTGCAATAAAGTGTCATTAATAAACGCTTCCTATCATAATGCTGGGAGAATAAGTTGGCAAACAAGATACAAAAGAAGTGTGACGTAACACCTTTTGAAGATGTCCACTATTCATGTCCAGCAGACAGGCATTCAGCACCGAACCCTTGACAAGGTCATCATAGCGGGAGAACGCATAACAAAGGACAAACGTTACATCTGGAATATTGATACTGCACCACCTACTGTTTTAACATTACTGTCACGTGGCCATTTCTCCCTCACATAGCAAACAGTCATGACCGTTGTATACTACCGTTATCTGCCAAAACGTGCAGCAATATCGAACAATTTATTAATAATAATTGAAGCCGTAACACTTGGTCCATTTTGAAAAGTTTAAAGAGGTCTGATACTCCAGTAAGTACAGTCTTACATGCTTGCGTTTATCAATAGACCTTGGAGTTTTATTTACTTACCAAAAATATGTACATAAATGCGAGTGTTTTCTGAAAAATTTCCGACCTCAACATGAAGACGGCAGCACTCGTAAATAAAAGCTAGTGAATTTCGTTGTTCATCTATTGACAGTTACTCACCAAAGTTTCAGCCATTTTGGAGGCTCAGTTGTTACGTAACAGTCGTTGGAGTGAGTTGATGTGAGGGTTTTTATGAAAATGAACAAAATTGAGTATCGAGCGGGCATTAAATATTTGTTTTTGAAAGGCAATACCCTAGGCAAATCAAAGATGATTTGGATTCTGTGTATGGAGACTTTGCACCATCATTTACCACACTTTGTCAAGAGGTCTACCCGAAAGTACGAAGTTTCCGGGAGCGATGCCATCGACAACAACGTCAAGACGGGTGGAACTGGATACGCTACATACGCGCGTCAACCCCGCAGGGAAAACTACCGAAAAACCTCGGTGGGGCCGCCTGGTGATCTAGCACACCTTCTACTAGGTCTGCAGGCTAGTACCCAGGACTTTTTAGGCAACCTTCTGCCCCTCCGGGTGGCCGAAGCCTGGCCGGAGGTACACGATCTCCCGCGGGAGTCGGGAACACACTGCCCCCTCGAGTCTAACCCAATCCGAACAACTCCCATTCATGGAGGGACTCGAATGTTCGGGCCGATGTTCCTCTGGTATCGTCAGAGGTACCACGAATGCTAAGGTTCCGCAGCGCTCGCACCACAGCAGCTGAAGGGGACTGCTCCCCTCCCCTGCGGGACAACATTTACCACAGTGAAATTTTGGGTAGCTGAATTTAAACATGGCCGTAAGAGCTTAGGAGACCATGAACGCTCGGGACGTCCAAAAACTGCAACTACCGACGAAAACATCGCCAAAGTTCACCAAATGGTGCTAGACGACCGCCAAATTAAAGTAAGAGAGATAACAGAGGCTATAAGATGTCAAAATAACGTGTTTGTCACATATTAAATCAACATTTAGACATTAAAAAGCTGTCCGCACGTTGGGTGCCGCGTTTGCTCACGTTAGACCAAAAACGTGTTCGAATGAACCTTTCCAATGGCGCAGTTTAGTCGCCATAAATCCGAGTTTTGGCGTCGATTAGTAGATGAAACTTGGATACACCATTATACGTCCGAAACAAAGATAGTCTAAACAGTGAACTGCAAATGGGGAACCAGCTCCTAAAAAAGCAAAAGCCGGCGACTGTTTTTTGGGATAGTCATTGGGTAATTTTAGTCGATTATCTTCAAAAAGGGAAAAACCGTTACAGTTATAAGTAAACAATAAAATAATTCATAATATAATTAATTACAATCAACATTTTTTTTAACATAAAACTCTTCATCAACTTCCTCAATTCTACTAAAATATACACATCAAATGAAATTCAATAACAATGTCTTAATTACTCAAGTCCTTTTCCAACATATATCATTATTATATAATCTGTTCTATATCAATATACAGCACAACAAAACTGGTATCCAGTTTCCTAAAGGTACTAGCTAATACCGGTATCCGGTGAATAAAGGTACTGGTAACCAGTACTCATATATACTAAACCAAATCTAAATCACTAACTTACAGTAGCATTCACAATGATAAAAGAAATGCTGAAGAATTTTAAAATATATAAAGCACTTAGAGTAATTAAACTTAAAAGTGTACACTACACTGTTTCAACAACAATCTACATGACAGCATTCATTGTGTACTTACGTTCTACATTGCCTGGCCATAGCAGACCTCAAGGCAATCCTTATCTAGCTCGCCTCTGTTGTGTGCGTAATCTGTCTCACGTTCCAGAGGTTCCTAGTTCGAATCTCATTTAGGGTGAGTTATATGGATAAGTTTTCGTCCGGGGTTTTCCCTCGCCCTGAAAGATGAATGTCTGGCAACTGTAAGTTCTATGGACCCTGGGCACATCAGAGTATGTATCCATTTCATTCATCGTCCGATATGACTTAATGTTGAAGGACCTATCATATTATTTTATTTTATATTATATTATACGAGGGCTGTTCAATAAAGAATGATAACTTTTTTTTTGACAACGTACCTTTACTTATCCTCATAATTTTGGTGGTCCTTCTCAAAACAATCTCCCCTGAATGCGATGCACTTGTCCCAGCGTTTCTGCCAGTCTTCAAAGACATGCTGGAAACCATTTTTCGAGAGATCCTTCAAAATCGCCTTCGCAGCCTTCCCCTCTGCTATTGATCTTAAGGCAGCAGCAGTGTTGATGTTTCCTTCCGTAAGAGCAGTAACTGGAAAACCGGGTCCACCTTCCTTTGAAATTGATTGCCTCCCCTCTAAACATTTTAAACCACCTTCGAGCTGTGCTGTAGGGAAGAACAGACTCTCCATAGGCCTCCTGTAACATTGTATAGGCCTCAAGTGAAGATTTGTTGAGACGAAAGCAGAATTTCAAAGCAACACCAACTCCAATACTCAGACCATAATGCAGATTCCAAAATGGCGCCCGTCGAAGCCCAGCGGCTCTGGTTACGTAGAATAGGAAACTATACACAATGGATATAATATAATCCATATTACGGAGCAGCGAGGTAACTCCTAAGCATTTATCACTTTATACTTTCAACTAAAACGTGTAATAACATAAATAAAGAGCATCATGACAAATCCTAAGAGCTTATCACATTATATAGTAGCACGACCAGTACTATGCATTTTCCACCTTATACTTCCAATCAAATTTAATTTATAAGGCATGACAACTCATAAGCATTAAACACAGCAAACTTTATCTTATTGGACTCAATCATCCTATCGTCTGTAGCAAATACTAAAGTTTCTTTTATATTGTTTACATAGTAACCTTTTCTGGTAAGGACATAGGTACTGCTTATACTATAATATTTAAGAGAACTCACCAGATTGTCCAGTTTACTCCAATTGTCACTTTTGAAGGTGTCAGTTCCCTCACACTGCAAGAGCCATTTAAAATTTCCCACTGGTAGGCTCATAATATTGCTTCTAGGTTATGAAATACTTTGAAACTTATTAAGTGAAGGAACATCAGTGAAGCTGGGATCTTGAATGTTATTGAAAAGAACGTAACTAATCGTCTTTAATAATTACTATCAATGGGTTAAAATCTCCTCACCACTTAGGTTCAAAACTGTCAATAACATCTTGTGCACACCAAATATTAAAATTATCTTCACTCTCTGTAAAATGTCTTGGATACATTCTTCAAGATTTCGTCTTTTCTGGTTGAGCTTTAATGTGTGATAGGATGGCTGATTCTTAAAAATCGTGGGGTAGGCATCATCTATTAATTTTGGTACTTTTCGAAGGGCACGAATTGGTTCACCATCATTTACTGGAAAGATGTCTTCCTTAACCTCAAAGCACTGTTCAAAATGATGAATACAAACTACAGTTTTGTTATTTACTTTAAAATCTTTACGATGTATGTTCCTGGTCCACTTATCCCATTACGATTTTTCCTACGGAAATTTAAATGTCGTGTGAGGTACATTACCATAATTAGATTGCAGCTGGGAACACAATAACGATGCATTTCGACAATACTTCACTGTATATATTTAGGTAAACGTTATCACTTTATGTTAAATACTCAACTATAAACTAACTCGTTAGTCATTAATTGTCACTGTAATATGAATTACATTAATTCTTCAAACACACAATCAAAGTAAACAAACACACACTTTACTCTGTAGATATAACCACAACATAACAAGCTGGGCCACGAGCGCCGCCATTTTTCCTACAATCGATTCTCGTATTATGGTCTGAGTATTGGAGTTGGTGTTGTTCAAAGCCATATATTGTTCCTTGCGTGTTACCTCCATTGTAGCGGAAGGCGATACTGAATATGTCTGAACTTACCTGGTTCTCACAGGCGGGAACCAGGAGTACCAACAATGAAACTACTACGGCGTGTTTGTTTCACATAAAGCTAACAGAATATAAGACTGAATTTTAGTGAGAAAAATTATGACCGTAAAAAAATATGATCATTCTTTATTGAACAGCCCTCATATTGTATTATATTATTACATCAATGTCCTTGATTAACGAGGTACGTGTTACTTGAAATATGTTTCTAGTAAAGATGTGAATTCAGGAACTTCAAGTTTATACTATGAGTTATTGGCTGCATAAGTCGTTATAAAAAGAGTTATTTGAGGGTGAAGGCTACATCTGTGTTAAAAATATTTATTTCTTCTGTACACCCGTATATTTGCTCTACGTGGGACTACAGGGAGCCTGTGATACTTCAAAATCAACATTTTACCTAATTGTAAAAACTCGTTGATCGCAGTCCATGATTTTAAGTTTATACCTTCTTATGGTATAACGGTATGGGGAAATAGTAGTAGCATTATCAAAGTATTTAGAATCCAAAAAAGGGTAATTAGAATTATGATGAATTTAAAGAGAACAGATAGTTGTAAGCGATGGTTAAAAAATTAGGCATATTGTCATTACCAAGCATTTACCTTTTAGAAATAATAGTACAGGTTAAAACGAACTTAGATAAATTTCAAAAAAGCGATGATATTCATGACCATAACACGAGAAATAGTTCAAACTTACATGTCACTTATCATAAAAAGAAAATGTATGAGCACAGTTTTAAATTCAACGGAATTCATATCTACAATAAACTGCTAACTGAAATAAAAAAAAAAACATTAAGTCCTTCACAAAGTTTAAAAACGCATCAAAGAAGTATTTGTTACAAAAGTGTTACTACTCAGTAGAAGAGTATTTAAATGACAAAGGGTAGGAATAAAAGGAATGTAAATTTCAATTATTAATTTGCTTATTATGCTTAACAACTTATTGTAATTCTTGTTTTTTTGTTACTATTTTTTGTGTAGTTAGTAATTTGACAATTCCACATCATGAGTTGTATGATTTACGGATGCAATAAATGAATATGTATATGAAAATGAGGGAGGATTCAATTGTTGCTATATTAGCTTCAAAACTGATGGTAAAGTACTCCCTAGAATCATTTAAACGAAACTAAAATACATTGCAACAGTGAAAGCCAGAATTGTAACTCTCAAAAGTAACGAAAAGGTGCTAAAATATGACTAGAAAGGTATTTCTGGAAACTCCAGCATACAGCTGGCCATTTAAAAGCAATTAGGATAAAAGATGTTTGGGCACTGAATGTATTGTATGGAAATTCCAGTATGCTGGTGGCTGGTTAAAAAGCTATTAGGCCTAGCTATTAGGAGTGAAAGATAAGACTGACATGCAGTGCAACCACAACTAATTAGAACTTTTGGTAAAAACCAGTTTTAGAGGTTAGGTTCTTTTATCTGCACTGTCACCTGAGGCAACCGAAACAGGCACAAGCAAACTCAGAAATTTAATACAGGAATACGAAAACGCTACATGGATAAATGAACGCAGTCAATAAGTGGCGAGTATATGTTTCTTTATAACTGCCATTCTTAAATTCGCGACCTGTTTTGTTCTCATTCTTTAGAAAGATAATTGGTTTATGGACAAGCAGATAAGTTGGCCGTGACTTTAGGAATGTAAGCATGGAAATCGATACGGATTTTTGTGTAAACTATTTGGTGTGCGCAGTGTTATTCAGTTACTCAAAGACAAAGTTCTATTTAAGCGTATTATTTCAACCTGCCGTTTAATTAGTTGATAAATAGTTTTGTTTATCTAGCTGTAGATTTCATACAGAAGGCTATTTCATGAAACCTTGACATGTAGTCACTGGAAATGGAGTGATCCCAAAGTTAGCAAGCATTCGGTACCAACTGCTAAATTCAGTGGCACGGAATGGATCGTGTTTGGCAAAGATACTAAACTGAGAAGCATCTGTGGAATAACCCATCCTAGGAGGCGAATGGCCAGCTTATCATGACGCATTGCGAAAGTACTAGTTCATGGGACTCTATACATCAAGAAATAGGTATAACCCTGACAGTCAATTCTACCGCATCTCCAGTGTAAAATGTAGGGTACCAAATCGTGCATAAATTGGGTGGTGTATGACGTTGTAAAAATGATTTAATTGTAAGGCATATGAACAACTTTTCGTTTTCTAAAATGACAACTCTAAGAATAAATAAAAAATTCATATTTCTTACTAAATTAATAAAACAATGATAAAAATAAAATGTGTATTGTAATATTTTGAATGACATTATTGGGTTATAGTTTCACGAAAAATAACTGCAACCATTCTTGCAAAGGAAAAACAATTTCTGTGTTGCACTCACATGATTCTTTCCACTCATTCTTGTATAAAATATTATTACAAAGACATATTTTTCTATTTATTTTATGGTAATTGAGATCAAAATATGCAGCAATAGCTTTATTGTACGTTCTCATATAGATACAAGGGGAGTAAGGGAATAAAATAAGCTTAAGCGATAGTCAAGTGTTTTAACAGCTGGTTACTGTCTAGTAACTGTAACGATTTCCCTTTGGAGAAAAATACTAGTATTTCAAAACTGAAACCAATAGCAAGTTGTATCATGAGTTCAAAAATATTATTTTAAATTATTAGTGTTCTGCATTGTTTGTGTAGTAAGAATGTCTATTCTTTTAAGTTCTATAAGGTGTGTATTCAAAATAAAGAGGAGTTCAGAAGTATTCTCAGAAAATTCAAGATTTACATTTGTCGTGAAAATGTATTTAAACAAGTGAATAAGAGAAGTGAGTAAATGAAAATTTTCGAAAATTTTTCCATGTAGGTGGTAGTTTGGGGTGGGGGATCCTTTTTTATTTGAATATCTTTGTGTTCCATCTTTGAAAGATGTTGAACTTGATACAGAGGCTGGTATTTAACTGAATTTTCATTTTTAGGTTATGGTTTTCGTAGACAAGCCTGCGCACACGAACATGCGCACAGACCTTTCTGTAAACGTTTTTTTCTACTTTCAAGGATTATTGACGCGCATATACAACTTTTTGGATGGAATACGATGCTACCTCTAATTTAAGTCGTAAACGGAGAAAGCAAAGCTAGAATATTTTATACCAGAATTGATTATGTATTAATAACTGCAGCAATTCCAAAGATTAAACAGACAATTGCAGTTTTTGATTCTCAACTGTTTTTGGTGCTTCTGCTGGGTATTCTTGTATCAGAGATTCCTTGTACCGAAAATAAGTTTTACAGCTGTTGTCGGAGAAAGTTTGTTTTAAGTTTCGCCCATGAGTGGTATCATTGAGCTGATAATGGTGTTCAGAATTGCATGCTACTGAACTGCCAGCTGTCTGCCATAGAATTTCTTTCTATTAGGTGGAAGATGAAGCGTGTTGAGCAGCAACCCCCAAAGTTACTCCAGAAAACTGTGGTCCTGACTTTTTAAATTCCACTGTTCTCCAAGTTTATTTCACTGCCATGTCTTTGTACGTTGCTCAGAAATAAAGGCATGGTGATTGTGCACAACGGCAATTAAAAATTGCGTATTTCACTCTCTTTTGTTTCACATTTTTTTTGGAAAACAGTTGATGGTGCATCTCTGTAGGGGTACTAATCATTTGACGTTTCTTTAGTAGGAATCTCAAGAATATGGGTCCATACTTACTCCTGTTTTCTCAGTGTGGACGAACATTGTGGGACAGATTGTCCAAGATAGGTGTCAACATTGGCGGGGTTTCTTTTGCAGGACCAGATATGGTACCTCCTAACGGACCCGGATACCAGCCGGAACTTTTGTACGTCATTGGCATTCTGAGCTCTAGCTGCATGTAGATCGTCACGGAATGGATGCATGGTATCACCCTCGATGGTCTAAGTGTGCCAAAAACGAACGTAGAAATACGTGAGTCGTGTGACAATTGGTGCCAATGACACCATGGCTCGACATTCACGGATTTCCTTGGGACAACAGCTTCTTCAAAACATTTTACTCACTGTAATGATTGCGTATAACAGTTTTCTGTGCATCCAGCTTAAGCTGAAACACCTCTAGTTTTGTGTTGAATGACTACAGTTTTCATACACCACTCATGCTGGAACTTCATTCTCCAATATTTTTCATTCGCCCTTTGTTTGTTTAAGGAAGCTTATACATATTTTAACTGCTAGAAAGTGAAGTTTAGAAACACGGTACCAATCTCCTTGGTGTAGAAGTAGCGCGCTGCATTTGTTGCTTATCTCTTTTGTTACCGTACCAATTTACTTTTGTGTTTAACCAATTCAGACAGTAATTTTAATGAAGAAAATCCAGCGTCGATGCCTCAAACTCCTGTAGCAAAGAAAGGAAGCAATTTTTTAGCCTTTTGCTTTACTACTTGGTTAACTTGGAGAAAACAAATGCAAGCCATGGCCTTCTGTGATGTTATTTAAAACATATCTGCATAAAAGATATGGAAAGTCTGTTACAGCGCCATCTGGAAGTTCAAGATAAGATGTGTTGTTAGTACATTATACATTTCGTTACAGTTGCTGTTTAAGAACTGGACGCTATTTTAAATTTAGATGAAAAGAATTTGCTAAGAAATTGCTTAGAATATCAAGAAAAGGGCTTAAAAGCAGTGAAAGATGCTATATAACCTGGAAAGTCTGGAAATGTTTGGGAGACATTTGAGAATGAGGGAAAAACAGGGGCGGTTTCTGAGGTAGTGCCGCTGAGCTATGGAACCATCTGCATGAAAACGAAAGAAAGAGTAGTGTATTGGAATTGCGCAAAAAAGGTTGTTTATGAGTATCTGTTCCCTCGTGTGAATAGGCGCGCTAAACGCAAGCGCTCTGTCCAGGTTGTTTTCCGTGGCTTGGTGCCGATTCAAGAACGGCACCATCTACGCTCATAAGCACCTGTGTTAAGGGCTAGGATGTCTGCTTATACGCGGCTACTTATGGGAGAAGGTAGTGCCGAGATTTCTCTGGCGCATAACTTACGCTTCATCCGTTAGAGTGCAGTAAAGTACGGGACTTACAATAACTGTCTGTCGCGAAATCGTACACGAACGCTTCGTATAACATTATCCATAAATTGTATTATAAAACTTTTACTGTACTCGATACACCTGTGCGTAACAAGAGTACAGATGTAATATATATATATAATTTCTGCTTCCCTGTCCGTTCTGTTTGGTACAGTATATTTTAAAATAGGATATATTATTGATAAGATTATCTAAATCGTTCGAGATTTGTACACATATTTATATTTTAACAACCCTTATTTATTTACTTATTCATTTATTTATTCATTTATTTATGGCACCGTCAATACAATGCCTCACTGGTCGCCCCTGGGGAAAACAATATAAAGGATGTTTGGAAAGGAGTTAGGAGAAGATTTGAAGACATGGAAATACAAAAACTTTGCTATATATTAGGGAAAAATCATTGAAGTCGTCCATTACAATAAAAAGTATAGAGAACTTTATATTGACAAACTAAATAAAGAACAAAGAGAGGGTATGGTGGGTATATGGAGATTGAAAGGGTTGAAAAAATGTAAAGATGTTGTCCAATATTCGGGAGATAAGAAGATATAAATCACATAATATTTGAGTGTGAGATAACTGAGTTATGGAGAATATGCACAAATGAGAAATGGCTCTAGATTGCATCATTTAAAATGTTTAGCAAAGACTTAATTGAAACTGGAGACTTTTTGTACAAACTTATTAAGAAATGGAATTGGTCATTAAAAAGAAAAGTAAACAAGGTATCATTTTAAGGAAAAGTAATGTGTAGCTATAGAGGTTATATACTGTTAACAGCCTTGGCTGAATACTTAACCATATTCCTCCATTTTTTATTTGTAAGAAGTTAAGGGCAAATAAATAAACAAATAAATAAAAGAGATATATTGGATGAAAGCTCCACTCTCTTTCTATACGATTTAAAGGAATGACAAAGTATTGAGTATTTCACATAACCTGGAAATGTCTTAAGCTACAACAAGATAAACCTCTTTTTTTAAGAGATCAATATTTATTGTGTAGTAGGTTTACCAGTTATACAGGAATATATAAAATTCCTTCCTTACGAATATAGAGAATCCGTCACAGATTATTCCCAGAAAATGCCAAAGAGATATTATTTTTATGAAAATATAATTTATGGTACTTTAATATCAAAATCGTCAGTGCCATTTTTAAGAAAATAAAAAATTTCGAAAAATATTCCATGTTGTAGCAGTTATTTTAGATATTTCATGTTTTTTTAAGAATAGTAAAAGAGATTAGTATTTGTAATAAAATGAAGAAGTAATGCGAAGTAGGTAATGGTGTAAGCATGACAACGTAACATGATAAGTGTGTGTGTGTGTGTGTGTGTGTGTGTGTGTGTGTGTGTGTGTGTGTGTTTGTGTGTGTGTGTGTGTGTGTATTTAATGCTCAGAATTTGATAATAAAATCATTTTTCTTCTTGCTTCCCAATATTTGGAGACTAGATCTTCTTGATTTTGGAGAGTTTCACATACAGTTAGATGATCGATGTTCATAAAATCGTCTTTACCACATAAGCAGCACTGTGGAGAAGTTGTTAATCCAACCTTGAATAAATGTACATTCAAACAATCGTGGCCTGTGATTAATCTGAACATTGCTACTGAAGATTTTCGGGGTAGATCTGGAATTATGTTTAGTTTGTTTTGGAGATATTTCCAATTAAATTTTTCAGAGGAAACTAGATAGTTGTTATATAGCTTTGTGAAGATGTTTTTGATTAATCTTTTAATTGTTTCATAGGGGATATTTTGTTTCGTTGTTTGAGATATTTTGGAACCCTTCTTGGCCAACATATCTGCTTGCTCATTGCCAGAAATTCCACAGTGAGATGATAAGTTGTTGAATGTTTTAAAAGATTTTGTTCTGCTTATGAACGTCGTAGGGGTAAGACGTGTAATTTTCTGTCCGAGTGTGTGTGCAGAAACAATTTTGTGTGTGCATCGAAGATGTATAAGTAGCGTGTGCGCAAGAAAATAAAAAAAATGTTTGAACAAGAAAAGTATTATTCATTATTCAAAAATAGCAATACTAACTTTATCAGCCTTGGGACCCTGGGAAAGAAAAAAAAACTCATCGCTCAATAATTACAGATGCGCCTAATTATCCTGAGTTGCAGGAGAAACTTCTATATTTCTTCAAGATCGTCACCAAAGGTGACAAATTAATCTGCATCCAGCTTCATCCCAAATAATCTCATCATAATCCTAAAATTATTGCTACAATGTAAACGATACTTCCGGGTGGGAATTTTTTTAAAAATATCTTTGTTCACATCTTTGGAAGTAATATACTGATACAAATTTCATATTTAAGCTGCCTTTTCTTTTTTAACTATTCTATAAAATAGAATTCCATAAAATACCTTTCTGTGTCCTTATAACCTCAAAGCATATTTGTCAATGTCAAATTTTTGGGTGGAATGTTTTAGAGAAAGTAAAAATTGCTACCAAAACTGACGGAATGCCAGGTGCTACTTGGCCGCTGTATCCACGACATGCATACCGCAAAACAAACGTGTCAATTAAATCCTTTCCGCACACATTAAGGAAATTCGGGTCGAGGTGACGGAGGTTCCCACTTTTGCCAAATGTATGCACGCGTTTCTTTGTTTGAGGTTATATATTTGTTACAAGCGTCATCCATTATCTGGTCTTCTCGAGAGTGGGATTTCTCTTTAAGGAACATAATTTTAATATCGAACCTTCCATGTTTCAAGATCTCCTAATGGTTTTTTTTTTTTTTTTTTTTTTTTTTTTTTTTTTTTTTTTTTTGCTTTATTGATGTAAAGAGCATGCTCCATTACATAGTAATACTACATGCTTTATAGTTACATGTCCTATTTTGAATTAGTAATTTAAACATTACAACAATTTTACATTGGGTTATTCTGTGTTTTAGACACTATGTACATTAAATTGAGTCTATTCTTCCAGCTGATTTTTGTGAGTTCACAATTTGTAATTATTTCAATCTAAATACTTGTCATATTTTTGTTAATAACATTTCTGGTATGCACTGGGAAATATTTGTAAGGCAAGCTGGCGCTATTCAGGTAGAGCTCACATCAAACTGAAATTGTTTATTAATGCTGAAACCACTGGAGACAGGAGGAAAGTTGGTAACATTCTCTCCATTATTATTACTATTATTATTTATTTATTTATTTGTTGTTGCAAGTTACGTCTTTTAGCTTTTTAAGTCATATCGCACGATGAATGGAATGGGTGAAATGATGCTCAAATGGGCTCAGGGTCCATGGAGCTTAGAGTTAACCCCATTCATCTTTTAGGATAAGGGAAAACTCCGGAAAAAAAACGTTATCCGGCTAACTCACCCTGACCGAGATTCGAACTCGGAACCACTTGAACGTGAGGCAGAAATGCTACCATCTACGCTACCGAGGCTCGCTCCATTAATTTATAATGCAAGTGAGTTTATTTACTATTAAGGAAACTATAAAATATGCATTTTATGTTATTGTAATTTTGCACTGCTCTTTGTTCTGAAACATTCTCTGCCAAAGTATGCGATTGCATAACAATGGCATTTGCTATAATCATAGAGGAACGATTGCAGTGGTTGTTGAGGATATTTTGCTTTATTTATCCTAAACAAGCGAATTAGCTGTAATGTGTTAAGCCCACATTCGGAAGGTCCGGTTTTTCGTAGTTTACTTTGAACGGTAGGCAGATTCTGAGCTGGTTTTCCTTACCACATTTTTGGTGTACTTTCAGGTTTTATTGTTTGAGGCAGTGCAGGACAAATAATGCAGTTGCTCGCACCAAGAAAAGAATATTTCCCGTAGATACCAGAAGGCTGTCAAGTTATACGAGTCAATCATCGTCCGTTCTGGAAAGTCCAGGAAGAGGGAGTCTTGAGTTGTAATTGTTAGAAACTTCTGCGCGTGTGTGATAGAACCTGTCTTATTTGTGCCTCCTTTGATTGCTCCTCTTCATCCTTTCCTCTTGGGTGGTAGCTGCAATAACTCAGTATATGTAGATACTACAAAATGTGTAGTATTTTTGTTTTAAGGAATATACACCTTAATGATCTCGCCATTAATAGTTATATTTTTGTGACTCTGTCGTTACCAAATATTTCCAAAAGTTTTAAAAAAGACTTTCATATTTAGTAATAGTAATAGTAATTTATTTCCTTTTACATCAACAAATGGAAATACAAAATCAAGATTACAATTATAAAATCCATACTGAAATATGCCATATATTCCTAAATCCTGAAAATCCTATCATGTTATCATGTTGCCCATCATTGAATAGTAATTCAGTCCCCATACACCTAACCCTAGGTTTTTGTGTATTGGAGGCCCTCTGCTCCTTTTTACACTTTTTGCCATTTCACCTATCTCACTCTACATTTTTCTCTTAATTGTTCTTAGCCATCTCTCTTTAACTTTCCCTAAATAATTCCCTATATTTCTCCTGTTCTTTTCTCCTTTTACTGACAACATTTTTCTAATTACTACTTCACCACCCAAACTGTCCCATTTACGTAGCCAAGCCTGCTCTCTCCATATCTTTGTTTGACTACAATTTAATATACGATGGAAATCTGCATTCTCTTCTCCACACAATGGACATTTATCTAGCTCCCTCTCTTGACCTATACCTTTCAAGTTTCTCACTCCTGTTCTCGCCCAAGCAAAACCTTCTCGCCCTAACTTACTACATATATCTATATATCCTTCCCTCCTCCAGGTTGTTTTTATTTCTCTATATAATCTCAGTGTCATATTTAGTATACAATTTTAATAAGTTTAAATGATTATGAAGGTATGGTGATATTAAAGACACTTTACTCTGAACTTGAGAGACTTTCAACACTAGGAATTTACAATTCAAAGGGTGCATTGTGCAGTTTTAAAATCGAGTTATTGGAGTGTGAAATGTTGCGGATAAAGAATTAATAAAATTGGTACATTTGGAGTTTGGAACGTCGCAAAATTGATATATTAAACTAGAGTACTAGCTTTATTTTCACCTCCTAACATATAAACTAGCACTCGTTGACTTATTTAGACAAAACTTTGAACACATACAGTATTGAAACCCAACAAATCCAACAGGCAACAACGTTCAAAAGCTACCCCAGTAGAAGAACAGTGGACATCCCTCTTAATCCGTGGACATTCAGGGTATCCTCCCTAGTCCACTTTTAACCCGCCCTCACCGTTGCCCACCCTCATCGTTTCATTGATTCATGAGGTTCTGGAAATGTCTTTCTCCCCAAACCAGGGAATGTTCCATTTCATCGTCCCTTGCCCCTCCATTCTCTTCATCCAGCTTCGTCTCTCTTTGTCACTCGATCCTCTGTTTACGACACAACAATTGAAGCTATTAGCGAAACAAAGTGGGGTATGCTCTCTCTAATTGCAACAGAGAAAACAAGTGAATTAAAGGATAATTCACACATTCTTGCCCCCATTATTGTTATGTCGATTAATGTTGTGAAGAGAGAAAATTGTGTATATGTGAGGTAATTTCACAAACCTCTTAACCAGTTGTAATAAGTCATTCATCACTGAAAACCCCTATTCTTCTAGATGCTCACAAGCTATATGATGCTTCCGAGAGTTGAAAACTGGAGGTTAGGCGTATCTTTTTCATATTCATATCACTAATCCCCTTTTTAATATGGATGCTTTTTCACTTTATTACAAATATGTATAGATTTTGATAACTTCCTAGTCCCGAGAGTTAATGGAGGGGCTTAAAATCTTTGTGCCCGATTTCACCAACAGATGTTAAAATCGACGTTAACAAATGTAACGTAACAATTGTCACAGCGCTAAAACTAATGTTAAATTTCTTGCATTTCACCAACCTGTTTTATTAAAATGTTAACAAACCTGTGGTAACGCCAAGAAACTTGTAAATATCACGGCTATAGAAGGCTATGGATGATTTTCTAAACGTACTCCGATGCGCCTTTGTTTTCATTTTCGTCTGCACAAATGGCGGATGAACAAAATTATAAATAAAGCCGTGAAACAAATTTCTCATCGACGGAGAAAGAATTTTTATTTGAAATGGTGACGAAGTGTAAGGATATCGTGGAAAATAAGAGGACGGATGCAGTGAGTGTAAAAGAGAAAGATGTCGCGGGGAAGATATTGGAAACGAATTTAATTCAATTGCATGGGTCACTACTACAAGCACCAAACAACTTGTCAGTATTACGTAAATTTAAAACGAGGTGCGAAGAACAAGTGCCTTAAACGTTTCAAGACGGGAGGTGGACAGTGTATTATCCACATAATTCAGTGAATTATAAAATCGCAAAGTTATTAATACTTGAAGCAAAGGCGAGATTGGCTTATTCCTTTCGATGTATATTCTAACTCAGTATTACGTAAATTTAAAACGAGGTGCGAAGAAGGACAAGTGACTTGAACGTTTCAAGACGGCAGGTGGACAGTGTATTATCCACATAATTCAGTGAATTATAAAATCGCAAAGTTATTAATACTTGAAGCAAAGGCGAGATCGGCTTATTCCTTTCGATGTATATTCTAACTCATTATTACGTAAATTTAAAACGAGGTGCGAAAAGGACAAATGACTTGAACGTTTCAAGACGGCAGGTGGACCATGTATTTATCCACATAATTCAGTGAATTATAAAATCGCAAGGTTATTGATACTTGAAGCAAAGAAGAGATCGCCATATTCCTTTCGATGCATGTTCTAACCTCTCTTGTAGTTCCGCAGTAACCTTCATAGCAACATGTTTCGACAGTCTATACCTCCGTAAAACAATTTTCTTCGGATAGTTCCTCAAAATCATTTCTCCTCATAGGCCGTACTCTATTATGAATGCCATTTAGACGGTCTTATATATAGCAAATCGACATCAACAGCTGAGTTCATGCTCGCCATCTTGACTATTTACAATTGTTAAGGACTTAGCATTAGAAATTCGGTTTGTTAGTTTAACATGAGATTTAACACGAGTGTTACGCTAACACTTGTTGGTGAAATGCAATTTTTGTTTTAACTATTGCTAAACTCGTGTTAAGTCTTAACATTTGTTGGTGAAATCTGGCATTAGAATGTTGAGTTAGTTTAGAAGAGTTATGGAGGTTTTATATCATTCATATCAAAGCATGTTCTGAAATTTCAGTGATGTGTCAATATATTTAGTATGATTTTGACAAAATTGGGTATATTTGAACACACAATTGTGTACTTGCATTATAGGATTTGTAAAAATTTATAGGATCCCGTACAAATTCGAAAATCTACGTGTAATTGTGGAAACGTAGAGTCAGACTGAAAAATTCAATGCCATAGCCGGGATTTGAACCACGGATCTTCTGGTTTCCGTCCAGCCGCACTACCATTGTGCTACTATGGCCAACGTGCCGATATGACATTAAATTCTCCAACTGACTCATATTTTCCCGGTAAACCACTTAGGAGTTCTCATAAACACATGAGACAACTACCTTAATGGCGACTTACAACGTGTAAGTACTTTAAGGCCCGGGCTTTATAGTTAACCACTATTAGGTTAATTAATTAATTAGGTTAATTAATGGAAGATCCGTGGTTCAAATCCCGGCTATGGCAATGAATTTTTCAGTCTGACTCTACGTTTCCACAATTTAGCCTACACACGGCCAGTGTGAAAGAATAATTAATTTCCATTAATTAACCTAATAGTGATTAACTATAAAGCCCGGGCCTTAAAGTACTTACACGTTGTAAGTCGCCATTAAGGTAGTTGTCTCATGTGTTTATGAGAACTCCTAAGTGGTTTACCGGGAAAATATGAGTCAGTTGGAGAATTTAATGTCATATCGGCACGTTGGCCATAGTAGCACAATGGTAGTGCGGCTGGACGAAAACCAGAAGATCCGTGGTTCAAATCCCGGCTATGGCATTGAATTTTTCAGTCTGACTCCACGTTTCCACAATTTAGCCTACACACGGCCAGTGTGAAAGAATAATTAATTTCCATTAATTAATCTACGTGTAATGTTTACAGAAAGTGCTGTTTTTAAGAGTGTTGTCTTGATTCAGCAACTCGGCTGACATTGTGCCTCAGAAATGGACAGTTTTCCTGCAGTGTGTCGTGTTTAGTATGCATTTGGTTAAATAACAAATGCCGCGAAAGTAAAGCGGGTGAATGTTTGATATGCTTGTCGCGCAGTTCCATTAGAGATCTGCCCGGAAGTCCGTCAACAGATAGGGGCAAGTAGTTCACCACCACTACCTACTAAACTAGCTACGTGATAGCAGATGACCCGGACCAGCAGCGTAGGTGGAAGATAACGTGTTAAAGGTACACATACCTCTCTATACTCACTCCTTTCTTAATCTTCCTTTCATGTTCCGGCCTCATCCCATCCCTACCTTGTTAACTTCTGAGGTACCAAAAATCAAATTGAGTGTTTATCAAATAAACGCTGATGTGATTTTCAGCGTTGTTTTATACTGGGCGTGAAAGACGCTTGCTTTTGCTTAGAGGTCTCTTTAGTAGGCTTGAAATTCTTTTTCCTGTCGTAAATATACGATACTGGACCATCAGCTTTATCTCCCTTCCGAAATAAACTTTGCTAAGTATTCTTACGGCCGAAAAAATACTTTGCCTTCTGCCGGATTTGAACCCGCGCCCTCGAGAATCGAGCCTAGCATGTTACTCCTCGACGACGGCCAAACACACCCACTACCATTCACCCACCCCACATACATAATTTTCATTAAAATAAGAGAGAATGATGACTCAAAGAACTAAGGCTGCTCTTCAATATCCTTTCTATTGTACAGGCACACGTAGGTCCCTTTTGCATTGCACGACTGCTCATACTACAAACAGACATACTCCTGCTTCCCCTCTCCACTCGGACGTTCCAATTTTTTCTAGAGCTGGCCCACACCGCTTGAATTGTTAACCTTAAATGAAGAAAATATAAATTCACACACTTTTGCTAATAGCTTAATACTTCACAAGAATGTCCTATTTTTCACCACGAGATACTAAATTACTATTGCTAATTCTATTGAAATATGCTTACAGTTGTATTTAAAAACGCCACATAAAATAAAAAAGTAAACTTTTCTTCACACGCTATAGAAACATCAGTGACAAAATCTGTCAGTTGATGGATAGAGTCAACATGAAAAATCCAATGCCATGGCCGGGATTTGAACCACGGATCTCCTGGTTTCCGTCCAGTCGCTCTTAACCTTTGAGCTACCATGGCCAACGTGCCGTCCTGACATTAAATTCTCCATTTGACTCGTATATTTCCCCCGGTAAACCACTAGGGGCTCTCACATCCGAGATACACCGTTTGTGGCGACTTATTATCGTAAGTACTTTGAGTCCCAGGCTTCATCATTTAACTCTTATTATTTTAGTTAATTGATGTAAATTAATAATTTCTCCACACTAGCCGTATATAGGCTAAGATTTTTTTATGGATAGAGTCAACACGAAAAATGCAATGCCATGGCCGGGATTTGAACCACGGATCTCCTGTTTCCGTCCAGTCACTCTTAACCTTTGAGCTACCATGGCCAACGTGCCGTCCTGACAGTGCTTCCTAACTATCGAAGAGTCGCCATTATTTCCGAAAACCTACAAAGCATTATTCGAGGTTACGAATGCGTAAATACAGAAATATTCAGTATAGAATGAGCTCGAGGAACTGATCATTCGAACCTAAGCAGCTGTCAAATTGTTTACATCATCGTGGATGTTCACGAATAAATTTTGATGGCATGAATTTTCTTGTTTTTCTCCTGAAATTCTTGGGGAAGTAGTGCTTCCAGTGCTTCACTTGACACTTCGCTACTGCACCTATTCACAAAATAAAATGTTCCTTTTATCCCTTGATTCATAACTAACAATTGTTTTGAGTTCAGGAACTTCAAAACATGTATTTTCAGTGAAATCTCGGTGTGAAATTTATGGTGGAAAACAATTCTTCCCTACTTACTGTAATACCTAGTTAAACAAAGCAGTAGAATATGTAAAAGCTATAAAAATAAACGACATTGGGTGGAGAAAGTAATATGACTGCATCATGGAGAGAGGTTGGCGACCTGGATTCCTTTATATTCAGTCGCCGTCATACTCAGGCTGCTGTGGGTGGGTTATTGACTGATACGGTTGGATGGTTTGCCTGTTACATGAAACCACACATTCAGTTGTTATGTTCTGGCGCCGGCTGACGTTCGTCTTATTGATTTTATACATTCCATGGCATTCAAAATTAAATCACTTTCCTCCCTTCCAGAGGGCGTGTAATCGATTTTTAATTGGCAGCCCCGATTCCTTACCCTCGAGAGCTATTACCATCCACTTATTTTTTTTTTTTTTAAATTGCTTATTATAGGAAAGGAAATTTTGGGGATAAGGGGCAGAAAAAAATTGATTTGTTGCACTCACGTGAATTTCCCTGCTCTTCTGTAAATTATTTCAACAAGAGAGATAAAACAACCTCCTATTTGAGAAAAGTGTTTTATCCGCCACCATAAGAAAAAGTAAACTAAATTATTACAGATACAGATACAGCGTGGATACATCTTAAGAATCGTCCGAGGATACAGCACCATCTCCACTCCAGCAGCGCTTATTATTGAACCCATCTTTCTTACTGGTGTATATAAGGCAAATATCAACAACATTAGAAATGGCGTAGCTTTGCCACAGCATATTTCACACCTGCAACTTGAACAACCAGTTAAACAAGCTTCTCATCCTGTGTCTCTAGTCTTCTTGAAGATTGTGCAGCGGAATACCACCAGTACTCCATTTACACAGATGACTCTCGGATAGCTGAAGGGCTTAGTAAAAGTCCTAAAGTAGGATGTGCGTTTGTAGTATTCTCTCGCTCCATAGAATGCCATTCTTCCATGTTCAGACTTGCCAAAGAGTGTTGAGTCTTTCAAGCTGAATTATTAGCAATTCGTGAAGCAACAGCTTACAATGTACCGCTCGCCTTTACAGTGACTCACAAGCAACAATTGCAGCTTTGAAAGATACCAAAAACAGCAGTCCTATTGCAGCTGAAATAAGCCAATTATTATGTGGTTCTCATCTGTGTATTTCATGGGTCAGAGGGCACGTGGGGATTGCCGGAAATGAACGTGCAGATGAGCTTCCAAAGAGAGCTGCTAACTTCAGATCTTCCAGAGACTTAAACTCTATGCCCCATTTCTTATGTGAGGCAAACATTAAAGGAGATTATGGTCAACGACTGGAATGAATACTGGTTAAAAAGTGATTGTGGTACTTTGACTAAGGATTTATATTTCCCAACAGTTTCTGAAAGACATAAATGTAAATTCGTTAATCCTATGTTCTCACTCAATTCTTAACTGAATATGGCAAATGTTCAGCTTACTTATGTCGATTCAAAATCAAATCCACGTGTGATTGTATTTGTGGAAACCATCCTCAAGATTGATACCGAAATTAAGGTTTGCCAGAAGTAAAGAATCATGATGGATGTCAAAGGAATGTTGGTTCTTTGTTACGACAAGGGCAAGGCCAGTTGAGTCCAGCAGTTGTGGGGAAAGTTTTTATAACAAAAGCAATGTAAGAAGCCGTGTCCTTAGCAGTTTCTAAAGGGGCTCACTTGACTTATATGAATAGGAAATTCTTTGGATCATTTACAATGGCGACAAAACAGCCACAAAGGGATTTTAGTTGAAAAGGAGTTTTGAGAGTGAAAGTTACATATACACACACGCGCAGCTGTGGTCATGTAGAGCAGTCTTCGGCGTGAAGCCGATCAGAAGGGTCTTCGGCGTGAAGCCGATCAGAAGGGTCTTCGGCGTGAGGCCGATTAGAGCAGTCTGAGGTGTGAGGGCGATTAAGGCAGTCCTCTGGGTTTGTCTGGAATATTTGTCGGTTCGTATATATATGAGGAACGAATAAATGTATCGAGTAATAAACATTCTGCAGTAGGTAACTCTAAACAGAGATTGGTAACCCTTGGTCGGCAACTTTCATTTCGATGTTTGAAAAGAAGAAGAAGTGAATAAATAATTTGGAGACGGGCATTCCAGTGTTATTAAAATCTCCTTCTCACACACATCCACGCATACCCTGAGAGAAACCTCATTGCTCGCCGACTTATTTGCTCGCCATTAAATTATTGCTTCAAATTGGCGTCCACAACGTGGAATTGTGTGACACCCAGAAATATTATTGCTTCAAGATATCCCTCACATTTTTTTGACTGTCAAATTTTCTGTTTTGAAAGATACGAACTTGAATTATTGCTTCATTCCTTAGGTTACACTTCCTCAAAACCACTTACACATATTCTGATGAATTACAAAACTTATCAACAGTTCATGGCTTTCTTAAACAAAATATGTCATCTTGATGTTTACTGTTTGTCAAGTTGATATTGAATTTTGTTATGTTTTTCTGTAAATGGTATATTCATAAATTTGTAAACTATATTCCTAATATACCTTTGGGTAAATAGTAATAAAAAAGTGGATAATAAATAAATAAGGAAAAAAACATCATTACGCGATACGTTTGTTATTGAAAAGTTGGCCTTTGAATGAATATTTTGTGATGGTATTTGGATGGATTACGATGCGATGATCTCCGAGTGGACTATCTTGAAGCCATAGGTTGGGAAGCCATCTTGAAGCAGGATTATTTGGGATGAAGGTGGATGCAGATTAATTTCTCACTTTGGTCACGATCTTGAAGAAATCTAGAAGTTTCTCCTGCAACTCTGGATAAGTAGGCGCATCTGTAATTCTCGAGCGATGAGGTCTTTTTCTTTCCCAGGATCGCGGTAACGAGGCTGATAAAGATGGTATCATTATAACTGTTGAATAACGAACAAATACTTTTCTTGTTTAAAGATGTAAATTTAATTCTTCATAAACAATTTTAAATTCTTTGAAACAATTTCAAATATTATTAATGTAGTCCTTTTACAACCAGCGGTAGATTCCACGGTGAACTATTTATTTTCTTGCTCACACGCTGCTTATACATCTTTGATCCACACACAAAATTGTTTCTGTACACACTTGGATAAACAAATGCACGTCTTACCCCTAACACTTTGTGGCAAACCCGCATACCAGAGTTGAATTGATTGGGTTCTAATGGCGGAGCTATGAGTTCACTTATCCTCAGGTGAATGGTTGTAGCAAATAGATTTTGGTGGTTGTTGGCTACTCAGTCGTATTAATCAGAATTTGTTGCAGAATTATTTGGTTTAATTCCTACTAAGTTTGCTTATCGACTTGGATCGGTGACCACCTGTTAGTAAAATTCCTAACATAAATTCAATTTTACTTGAAACCCTGGATTACTTGTTTAAAGTTACTTCCGCGCAGTTTTTTATTTCTTTTTTATACGGCAACTACTTTGCTCTAATAAACTTCTAATGGTGCTTTGACTTACGCTGGTTGAGCTATTCTTAACTTCCCTACTTTCCAGAATTATAAATCTTCGCTTCTCTTCTTAACGTGCATGAACACGTGCTTCCTGTCGTAGTGTCACCTTTTAAGTAAGTTTTTCTTACTTCACGATTCAGTTCGAACCTTATTCTGATCCCCGCTCTAACTTCATACATGACCAAACTAGCTCACCCTTCTCAAATCTTACATTATTATTGGTTTCTCATTTATATCGAATTTTTGCATTGGTTTGCAAAACTCATCTAACTCATTGACGTTCAGCCCACCCCTGAGTTGGGGAACGCCTACCCTGAGTTGTTTGTAACGGAATACATCGTTATCAAATCAGTGAAGTAAATCCCTTTGGCGTTCATGCTCAACTGCATTTTGAAAGCCTTTTTTTCCCAACACATTCCTGGCTGGAAGTATTCTATAGTTTTCAGACAGTGAACTTTTCCTAGCACAAAGAAGGTAACGGTCCTTCCTTCCTGTCTCTCCGACGTGTACAGATATTTACAAAAATGTTTTCTCTTCCTTGCCTGGATGCAAGTATATATGTTATATTAAATTATATTCTTTCCTTCTTATTCTTTAAGTCAACCGCTATTTTAATCATTGCTGTATCC
Source organism: Mantis religiosa (assembly GCA_030765055.1). Classification (NCBI taxonomy): domain Eukaryota; kingdom Metazoa; phylum Arthropoda; class Insecta; order Mantodea; family Mantidae; genus Mantis; species Mantis religiosa. Next base: position 33,386,036 of record CM060953.1, on the reverse strand, counting down.
ATTCTAATTTCATATTCTATAAAGATTTTTATATTAGATTAGCAAAGCATTTTTATTAATTTATATTCTTTTTTAATTATCTGATTTCGATTAATTCGCCGCCTCCTAATCGCTTCCTGATACTGCGATTACAACTTTCATAAACAGAAGAACAAAATCTTTTAAAACATTCAACAACTTATCATGTTTGTCATGGTTACACAATTACCTACTTTACATTACTTCTTTATTTTATTATAAATACTAATCCTTTTGACTGTTCTTAACAAAACATGCAGTATAAAAATAACTGGTACACCTTTTACTCTTAGACATAAATAATCCTTTCAAAGAGTCAAATTATTTCTAATAGGGTCAATATAGTAGGTCAAACAGAAGAATAAAGTTAACATTTGCAAGACAAAAACTCATATCTCTTCATCAGGAACGCCTACTCTAATATAGTAAAAAACATTATATTATAATCTCTTTGACTATCGGTTATCTCGTAGATGACTTACTCCGATGTTTAACTTTTCTTTAGACTAGAATTATTTTGGTATCTGTGTGTAACCGTTGTTTCGGTTTAGGCTCCAAGAGTTGTAAAATTGTTTAATATGTTTAATGATTTGAGAAAGGAAATTGTTAAAATTCAGTAAGTCGTGAGATGATGCGACATGTACTGTGAAACGGTACTCTCTTCCTCGAGTTGATTGATTGGCTGTTAAGGAATGTATGGAAGATTAATTGTATGTTAAAGGAATGTATACGTGTATTGGAGCAAATATCTTGTGTGTGAAATGTCGAGATTGTTACGAGCTCTGAACGGTAGAATTTTTCTCCCCTAGGACAGCTGACCGCAACCATAAATCTTAGGCTCGCACCCCGCGTTTAGTTTCAAACATAGTTTGACAGGAAGGGGACATCTTAGGTGGTCTAAAGTGAGATTCTCGTAACTGGGACTCCATATGTGTTCGACCGACCAACTAATTAAAAATAATGAGCTGAAGGGGGAAGCGAAGTGTCATATGGCCTAGCCGGGAACAAATAGATATCTAAAGTTCAGTCGCTAGCTGGGGGTCGGGCTAGATCGTCGTGCGGCAGCACGAAGTGAGATATCGCGTTCTTTAAGGAACGGACGAGTAAGCTAAAGAAATCGCGTTCGATTAAAGCTAATTAGTAGCTGGGTGCTAATCCGACGACTCGTGTTATAAACACGGGAGTGCTACCACGCAAACGCGAAACCTACCATTCAGAGTTCGCCTAATTAACATGTATTTCGAGAGTAATTGAAATACAACCGATCGTCGTAAGAGAATTAACCTGAGTTTCTTTCCAAGTTACCCTAATAGATCCACCCAGAACGCCCTGTATCAAGAGATCCTTGCCAAAAATCCTATATTCATAAATATTAGGACAACTCCGAGAGCAGCCGAGGACATCGATATTCTTCAAATTTTGTTAGCGATGCTGACAATCCTAGGAGTCAAGCCCCTGCCAAATAATTGAGCTAAACTGCGTGGCAATACTCCCCCGACACCCCGACTTGCCACAACTGCAAGATTTCTGGAGCGCTGGATTTACGGTGTAGTGCGGGCAGAGGGAAAGAAAAGAGAGCTAACACGCTTTTATTTTTGCAGTGTGGTCAACCTAGAAAAACATAATTCAGGGAAATTGCGGTAAGATAAGCAAAGATATGCGCCAAAGATATGAGATGTGGCAACAAACAATTGAACTCCATCGGATATGCTGTATGCTTATATGTTTACTATTATGAAACACATAAAAGTATTAAACAAATATTATGACAGCTATAAATACTCACTCGCTTTGTGATACTTTGATTTACAAGTCAACTGCGTCACTTTCATCGCTGGTATCCTATAATGTGTTAATAATTTCATTAATTGCATTTTTTATTACACCGTCGTTTCTCCAATATTGCATTTCCAGCTCTTGGAACTTCTTAGCGAATCCTTCCAGATCTGTCGCTTCTATAGCAAGTTTCCGCAGATTTGTGGCTCTCGTTAACATTGCGTACTTTGTAAACATTCTTTAGTTTTGCCCACTCCAACTCAATTGCATTCAGATCACAGTTATACGGAGGTAGACGAAAAAAAGTGTGTCCTCATAACACTGACAACATAGTCTTGATTTTAAATTTGTTGTAAACTGGTTAACTAATAATTAGCCTCAAAATTGCTCAAAATGAAATGGCGTACGTGTGAAAGCTTAGCATATTAGCCACTAGATGTCACAGTGTGTAGCGCATTTCCTGTTTCAAAGTTGTCATCAGTGTTTACGGAAATAGGGGAAACCTACCGAATGAGGACTTGGGACTCGAACGCTCAAGAAAACTTGCGCATATTAGTAAGTGATGTTTTATCATCGGTAGTTTTAAAAATGAGATTATGTAATGTGTGACGTGGATCAGTAAAAATTAAGTTTGATTGGTAGTGATGGCAACGAGAGAGTGAAAAATCAATAATTTTTCGGAGAACAGCTAGGAAAGAAAGCGTTTTTTGATGGAAGAATGCTATGGTGAAAAGACGTTAATTCAGTGCCGCGACGAAATCTTGTAAAAGAGTTAATATTGTGACGACCTAACCATGGATGGAAAACGATAAGGAGCACATGGCCAGATCGTACACGGGAGGAGTAGCTCAATAGGGAGAAGTTACATGCTTTGCGAGAGGTTGGGGTTTTCTATCAGGTTACAAAAGGCATGGGTAACACCAACTAAAACTACAATTCACTTAATGGTATCACCAACCGACTCCACACCCTCGAGGAGCTCCTGTCAGCCGCACTCCACGCCGCCAGCCACCGGCCTCCAGCGGAAGAGGTTCAGGACTTCCACTCAGAGGTTCTGAACCTCAACCAACGCCTGGGCAACCTGGAGGAAGCCGTCACCTCAGCAACCCAATAACAGGACGCCACCCACGCTGCCTTCACCAGCCTCCAGGGCACACTCACCAAGACTGACGGACTACTACCTGAACGACTCGACCAACTCTCAAACGCAGTCATCCAACTGCAACAGACGACGATGGCCATCAACTCCCAGCTGCAACGAACAGAGCACCTAGTCACCGAACATAAGGGCATTATGGCATCACTACAACGCAAGATGCACCGAGTGGAGACACAACTCACCGACTCATTAGCCTCTCAACCCGCGGACTTATCCACCATCAACAATAGACTTGACGAGCTCCACTCGCTAATGACCCTAATGGACAATAGCCTCCACACTAGACTCCATGACTTGAACTACGCCGAACAAAGACTAGCAGACTACGACGCTCAGAACACCAACATATGGAAACCGCCACGTCCACAACCACACACATGATGGCCTCAACGACGCCCTCCCGGCTGTAACTGCCGGAGATTATGCCCTCCAATACACACCAACAAATTGTTAATGAAGACTCTACTTCCACCTTGACTACCATCCCTCACTTTCACCTCTACTCCCCAGGCGTCGCTCAGGGCCTTCTGGTCATGTTCGGCCCCTTGGAACTATCCTTTACCCGCCGCCGTTATTGACGGCCAGCTATGCATTGTCACCTCTAATAACGGGAGTGCTCAATGCGGAATCCCAACAAACCACTCCAATGCCTTCCCTACTTCTCACCTCTTATCATTAGTAGTTAGGAAAAAAAATCACTTAATAAGAGTATTTACTACAAAAGCGAAAGGTACATAGTGGCCACAGCGGCCAAGTACCTGCCTTAACCGGCTGCGGACAAACTTATTATCCAACAGGTGATGGAGTGGGGGAGTGACGTCACATGAACTTCTACAGTCAAATGAACTACCATTTATGTTAACTAAAACAGTCACTTGTGACAATATCCGTTTTCTGTTAATTGTAATCAAGGTATACAATGTTATTGTCAAGTTTTATACGAAAAATAGTATAAATAATACAAATTAAATTGAACATCTTGATATTTTTAAAGTAAAAGAATTTATTGGTATCGAAGTTTATTTAGAAAATTTATTCTTTCACTAGCGACCACGTCTGAAAAGTAAGAGTTCTTATAGCTCAGAATGAAGTAGATCCGGAAATATTTTAGATTCATGGATACATCGGAGTGCCATATAGGACCAAAAAGAGTCAATACTTGCGGCTTCGTCATCGCTTTCCGGGGGGCAGGCGGCTGAACACAACCCACAGCCCCAGTCACAACGCGGGACGACATCAGGTGAGAATAATTCCGTTCCACATTATCGCCACAACGCGGGTTTCAAGAACACCATCTTCCCATCATCACCATAAATCTCGTTACATGTGATTTCTCTGAAAAATATGTTAAAATCACTTCCTCGCAAATATTCTTAACACTCTTTGAACTGCACCATATATATTCTTTGCCATAAATTGCAGGTGACTCTTATGACAGCAAACTAAGATTAGTAATTCGAGCTTCTCGAATTTCTTCAGGTAAAAAAAACTTTGGTCGCCTGAATCACTCATTTTGACATACAGTTTACCATTTGTTATTTTTGCATCTCCATAGTTACGATTCTTCGCTATTCAAAGCCTTCAATATCATTTTATACCTAGTAAAACATCGATTCTAAAACTTGCGGCGGTTTATTTTGAGTGATCAAGGTGTTTGATGATGAGATTCTCATCTTTGGTGAAGTTCTTGCAGAATTATTGTTCACCACGGCTGCTCTCGAGCAATGATCTCTGCACCCAGGGTCGTAGTCTCGGAACGAAGAAATAATATAATCTTTTGTGATAATGAAATAATTACTATTCATTCGATTTATTTCCTTTACAAACTGATGTTTTAATTATAACAAAATATTTTGAAATTATTGTGGACACTTTACAAAATAATTCTTCTTTTAGTCGATACAATTCAGTTTTCAATTATAATTATTGAATCAACTTTCTCCTATACTTTACAAATAATCGTAAAGTTGTCCGTTCTTAAAGAATGCCTGATGCATTAGCTATTTAGTATACTTGCGGACACGCGCAAACCATGAATGCTAAATACATTCATAAAAAATCTGCAAGATTTCGGACAGACACTTACACGCGTCCGTATTCAGCGATGGTTACATTACACTGCCGCTCATTTGTTTAGCACAGCTCTCTGCTAGTCGTTTGTTTAAAAGAAAGTTAATGCAAGCAATAGTATTTTATAAGGTCAAGTGATTTCTTTACTCTATGGATATTTTCAATGTCGCATCCAAACCATCACACCGAAACACACGCTAGCAGACGCCACAAGAACAACATAAAATATCATCTACAAACTGTTGTAAAAAATGTTTAATATTTTTATAGTTCATAATTCAAGTAGATTTTTTTTAGGTAACGGTCAAAATTACGTACGGAACTAGCTAGGTTTGTATGTGCATCATGCTCTTGAAATCTAAGCTCTCAGCGCTGTTAAATTTTTTACTCGCTGATAAACATCAATGTACCTCACGAGATAGCTATTAAAACGTGTTAGCCCTAATGTGTTAATGTAGTGCTAAATGTCTGTAAACAGCACTTACCATTCAGTACAGTCACCTGAATGACAGGTGTGTTAAATGATGTAACTTATGATCTTGTGTCAACTTAGTGTTACGTACAACTCCGCCCACGTGGACTAGCTCAACACGTGAGGAAAATAGAGCTAGAGCTTTGCTTTTACAGGAGGCCTTGATCCTTCATAGATATACCAACCAGTACGCTTTCTTATTCATAAATTTTCAAATGAAAACCAAAAACAAGGAATGTCTCGGGATTATGTGACATAATGTTTGTGTTTTAATGAGATTTACATATTTTTGTGCAGTAAAATATCTTTTGGCTTAGCAGTTTTTCAAAAGTTGTTTAGAATAAAGAGACCTTCGAAGCTATTCAGGAAATTCAATATGTGCATTTCATTGTCCATGAAAATATTAAACATCTGGTAGTTTAATCAAAATAGAGTCATTTTTTTTTAGAAAATTAAACTTTTCGAAAAATTGGCCAGATAAAGGGTAGTTTGGAGGGGAGGGGCTGTAAAAAGTTAGTATGTAGTGCAGCTTTATTCTATATACCTTCTTATCAGCCCTTTAAAGTTAAGCAGATAGCGAAAGGTTAGGTTAAATTACATTAGACTGAGGTCGTTATGCCAGGAATTACGGTTCAAATCCAGTCAAGATTTTGTTGTCCATTCTTCACAATATACAAATACTGGGAGTTACCTTAACTTAGGTTCGAGAAAGTTTCCTTCTTTTCCAGATTTCATTATTTAATAACTTATCACTTTATATCTTGTTATCATGTAGCGTCCACCAACTGTAAAGTAACAGACGGTTCCCTTGGCCGGAGCAGAGCACCGCAAGTACGTCACAATGGCATTTACGCTTTTACCGTGACCCTTGTATGAGGGGAGAGACCCAAAACTCAACCAGATGCCGGAGGGAGCAGTCTATGGACAATACCAGGGGAGAAACGTCAGCAAGGTGCATATAAACCACCCGCAGTAACACGCCGAACACCGTTCACTTGGTTATAAACTTGGAATAGATTACAATAAAAAATGAGGGGGGTATAAAGCATTCAGGGACCTAGGGTAAACACAAAAAACCCAGGTTCTGGTGATCGAACACGACCTCTAGGTTGGCGAACACGAAGTTGTTTTGGAGGTTAACTTAGCCGCCATTACGAAGAAGCGGGAGTTGGGAAATCGCTATTGGTTGGCACGAGGGGAATGGCACGCCTTCAAGACCAGCTGACGTCATGATGTCGAAGCAGAACTGTGTTGCTACTATGCAGAAGACCTTTCTGGACTGTGTTTCGAGAAGAATCCATTTCCAGAAATATCTACCGCACCCAGCAGGTATATAAAAGCCGGTGCAAGACCTGGAGAGTTGGTAGTGAGTAGTAAATGAAATGTGTAGTGTTTAACGCCCGCTTTTACTACATACGGCACCGCAGACGATGACACTGATGATACATGAGATGAAGATGGAGCACCGGTGGAATGAGATGGCGGGGCAAACCGGAGATCCCGGAGAAAACCCGCCCCAGCGCCGTGTTGTCCACCACAAATCTCACTTTGCGGTCGCCTGGGATCGAACCCGGGCCGCCTTGGTGAGAGCGGTCTAACCACTGAGCCACAGCGCGGCCTTAGTGAGTAGTAGTGAATGCAGTCTGGTTGTTCGAGCTGTGTGCTGGATCGCCGAGCTGAGGAACCGACAGCGAAACAGTTTACGTGTGAAAATCGGAGTTGTGTTCAGAATTGGTGTCTGCCAAAGAGACATAAAGAAGTAGTGTTTAAGAGGTGAATAAGAGTAAAAGAGGGACTGTTTGTACGTTATCATTGAAATTTTGTGACAAATAAAGAAGTTTTAAGGAGAACTTTTTGCGTCTTTGTCATAGTATTGCATACAGTAGAAAAACACCTATCCCTTTCCCCCAAAAAGAGGTTAGACAAGCTCTGTCAATTAATGTAGAGTCGCGTGTTTTCAGCACACGCCGACTGGGATCATGGCTTTCAGCAAAAGTCTGACATGTGTGCTGACACGTCTTTAGAGTGGCGAGGAAAGTTGAGATATCGCCCAATAACTATTTGCATTGTGATATATCTGTGGGTTGACACAGATCGATTACCACGTAACGCAGTTTCACCGCAGAGAGTTTCTGTGGTCTACCGGCCTGCAGAGGTACATTTCAGCCATCTCGTCGCTGCAGTCGAGGATGACAGAAAACGTCGCAACCAACACAGGGCACAGGTAAAATTGAAATGTTGACTTGTGGTCTTATTTTCATCGGTTGGCCCAGGGATCAGTAGATATATTAGGCGGCTTATAATGAAAGAGCTGCAGTGCAGGAGGGTTCCTAATTATTCTGAAAAGGAAAGTAAATAATAAAAGTAAGACATAGAAAAAGAAAATAGTTATAAATAAATGAGATTTTGTATATCAAGGAACGCAATGGTAACCAGAGGAGCTAGCATGGAGACCTAAAAATATCATTTATTGACATTTCAGGGGCAAGTAGAGAAATCTCAGGTAGCGTTAAAAGGTAGCGTTACGATTTAAGACCGTAAACTTTAATGTATATTTTTGTGACATTTAGCTGTAAGTTCCTTGCAACGTCCTTAACATTTCCACAGCCTCTCCCCCATTTTTGGGTGCCCTCGTCAAGATTCACAGCTTATTAAAATAAATGCCAGTCGTCATTCTGGCTGTTCATAGCTTCTTTAAAATATGTAGCTGAGAATCAATTCAAACAAGCGTCTTTTTTTTTTTTTTTTTTTTTTTAATTAACGTCTTCCAATATTAAGGCATATCGGACGATGAGCGAAAATGATGAGGAAGCCAGGATCCATAGAACGTAACAGTTACTGACATAAAATTATTATTTTATACTACCCTGTAACATCCATTCTAATACTCCTCTCAGGTTCCTGTCGAGGAAACCTACCAGAACGGAGTAACTAATTTGCAACCGTCAGTGCGCACTGCAATTTGAGAGTTATCGAGCGAAAAGCTTAACTTATTTTTATGCATGCCATTAAAGGAAGGAAACATTTTAAGAAATGCGACGGGAAAGTGTCTACTCCTTGTCATGCATATCAACCGTAAAGAATGTGCTGTCTGTCATCTCGTAATATCACTGAACCTTAGCCACTATCCGGAAGTGAGTGAAGCCATTCTGTAAGATTGTAAACGTTACACCTGACTTAACCGGATTTTCCTGCTTGTATAGAGGATTTAAACCCTCAGGATTTACAAGTCAGCACCCGGGGTCAGATGTCTGGAAAGGGACAAAGGTAAGAAGGACCTAAAAAGGGGATTAACCCTTAACCTGGTATTCAGTGACGAAGGAAATGATAAACAGCAATACATGGTGAAAAGTTGCGCTCAATATTTCTGAATTTCCTTAAAGCGTCAATTTATATCAATTTTTCTTTTAAGATCATCAATGTCCAAGGAGGGTAAATATTAATTTGAATGTTTAAATACCTAGAGATGCTAAATCGCTATTTGTTTGTTTCTTGTAGTCATGTAAAGAGTTGAAAGTCTGGCCATGACATAGCAAACCCCCTCCTAAAGATCTGAATATCGCTTCAACTACCTGCATCCCATAATACGTACAACGAACACACGAAGGTACAAGAAAAACGTCAAAGGTCTACATTTCCTCAGTAACCTGGAGGTCACTTGGTCTCTACGGTGTTTCCATTAGGGCAATACGTATGTTATACAAAGCCCCCCTTTCGGTAGAAGCGAATACGCCACTTCCGTAGGGATCACTACCGAACAACTTCGGTAGGGGCGCAGGGTTCTCTCTCACCATACTACTAGCTCTGCAGGCTAGAAGCGATTCTTACAGGCGTGTCTCAACCCCGTCCGGGCGGCAAGGCCAACGAGACGCACCCAATACCCGGGATGTCGGAACCACTAGCCCACCGAGTCCAACCCAATCCGAATAACTCCCGTTTGGGAGGGGCTCGATGTACTTATAGTAATGTCAGAAGTACTACGAGTGCTAGAGGTCCGCAGTGCTCATACCACAGCAGATGAAGGGTTCGGAACCCCTGCCCTAGGGAACACAGATCTTAGAGAGGCGCAGAAGTCCCTGATAGATCGAAAATCTTGAACTGCTTAGAGAGGGCTGTGAACGACCGTCGACCAAGCAGCCCTCTAATGCCATGGTGAGTAACTTTCCTTTGAGAAAGCATTTATCAGCATTTGTCCGGCAGAACCAAACGGCAGGAAACTTATAAGTACATCAGAAAGATGAGAAGGAAATGGAGTTGAGGAGAAATTATAGAAAGGAATTCGTGAAAGGTGAGCATTCGTCTACTACCGACCAATAATACCACGGAAACGTCAAGGTCAAGGAGAACCGAACTAAGACCTCCCAAATGCATCACACGCGGAACCATCTCGCTCGGAAGTATTTACAACTCTGACATTTACGCTTTTGAAATCTGCTTTGAATTTTACACTGTTGTACATCAAAACAAACTCTTGAGTTGCATAACAACACTTTAAACTTGCTTCGTGCATAAAAAGGAATACGACAACAGCTAATGATGCCTCAAAAAGTGAAAACTGACGATCGTTTTTGGTCCTCGTAAGCGTGACATGCATTTCACAACGCCGAGCTGTTGTCAGTTCTTCATATTACTAAGACAGACTTGTGCCTTGGTTGCGAAGGAGACTTTCAATCAGCACTTCGAAGGGCGTCTATATGTAGAACAGCAGTAATAATATTTATGCTTTTGAAACCCATCTCGGTCCCGTATTCCACTTTCGGTTCAAGAAGACATCGTGTATCGGTTCCGTCTTCCAAAACAACTGAAGCAAGCTAACCTGGTGATGTACAAAATTAATGTGATTTTCTTGTCTTTCAGCAGAAAGAACACCAGGTATGTATAAATAGTTTGACTGAAGTGTTTTGGACATTCCATCAACATAATATATGACATCGAGTTTGCTAAGGAATTTCAGGTTAGATTTTGTTGAAAAAAGGTATATTTAAATTGCTATTCTTCACTAATAAAAATGACACGTTTGGGAATCGAGGTGATCAATAAAAAGCAGAGTGAAGCAAGTGTGGGGATACAAGGGATCAGGGAAAAGTAAAACAAATCTGGGGATACAAGGGTTCAGGGAAAAGCAGTGTGAAACAAGTGTGGGGATGCAAGGGATCAGGGAAAAGTAAAACAAATCTGGGGATACAAGGGTTCAGGGAAAAGCAGTGTGAAACAAGTGTGGGGATACAAGGGTACAGGGAAAAGTAAAACAAATCTGGGGATACAAGGGTTCAGGGAAAAGCAGTGTGAAACAAGTGTGGGGATACAAGGGATCAGGGAAAAGTAAAACAAATCTGGGGATACAAGGGTTCAGGGAAAAGCAGTGTGAAACAAGTGTGGGGATACAAGGGATCAGGGAAAAGTAAAACAAATCTGGGGATACAAGGGTTCAGGGAAAAGCAGTGTGAAACAAGTGTAGGGATACAAGGGATCAGGGAAAAGCATTGTGAAACAAATATGGGATACAAGGGATCAGCGAAAAACAGTGTGAAACAGATATGGGATACAAGGGATCAGGGAAAAGCAGTGTGAAACAGATATGGGGATACAAGGGATCAGGGAAAAGCAGTGTGAAACAAGTGTGGGGATACAAGGGATCAGGGAAAATCATTGTGAAACAAATGTGGGGATACAAGGGATCAGCGACAAGCAGTGTGAAACATACGGGATAAAAGGGATCAGGGAAAAGCAGTGTGAAACAGATATGGGGATACAAGGGATCAGGGAAAAGCAGTGTGAAACAAGTGTGGAGATACAAGGGATCAAGGAAAAGCAGTGTGAAGCAAGTGTGGAGATACAAGGGATCAAGGAAAAGCAGTGTGAAACAAGTGTGGGGATACAAGAGATCAGGGAAAAGCAGTGTGAAACAAGTGTGGGGATACAAGGGATCAATGAAAAGCAGTGTGAAACAAGTGTGGGGATACAAGGGATCAGGGAAAAGCATTGTGAAACAAATGTGGGGATACAAGGGATCAGCGAAAAGCAGTGTGAATCAAGTGTGGGGATACAAGGGATCAGGGAAAAGCAGTGTGAAACAAGTGTGTGGATACAAGGGATCAGGGAAAAGCATTGTGAAACAAGTGTGGGGATACAAGGGATCAGGGAAAAGCTGTGTGAAGCAAGTGTGGGGATACAAGGGATCAGGGAAAAGCAGTGTGAAACAAGTGTGGGGATACAAGGTATCAGGGAAAAGCAGTGTGAAACAAGTGTGGGGATACAAGGGATCAGGGAAAAGCAGTGTGAAACAGATATGGGGATACAAGGGATTAGGGAAAAGCAGTGTGAAACAGATATGGGTATACAAGGGATCAGTGAAAAGCAGTGTGAAACAGATATGGGGATACAAGGGATCAGGGAAAAGCAGTGTGAAACAGATATGGGGATACAAGGGATTAGATAAATGGTGAATATAGGTATGCAATATCGAAATGGAGGAGAGGTTAGAATGGGGTTGTGAGAAGAGAATGTGAGAAAGTGTGATGAGATGATTAGGTTAACCGAAAAAGAATTGAAGAAAAGTGACTAGTGACGTTAAATAATTTGTAATAGAGAAAGAGAACGCAAGAAAAGGCAATTTGTGCAAGTGAGAATATTGAAAAGTGAGGTTAAGATAAGACAGACAGTGAAGAAACAGTTATATGAATTAGAAACAAGTGGTAATAATTTACAGGGATAGTAAACAAATTTGGAAAATAGGAAAACCTAGCGCAGGACAGAAAAATAAACTGAAAACAATGACTATTAAAAAGGGAAAGCACGTATAAAGTATGCAAATAAAGGGCTGCCCTTTTAGCAAAGGCGCCAGGGCCCAACTCAGGGTTATCCCAAGATGTATTTGTTTTAATAGTTAATAAATCATATAATATCAATAAAAATCGTTCACTTTTAGCTGTCTTTACGTGCTTGGTAGTGTGATCCTCATTTACATGTGGGAAATTTTGGCTTAATGTTGATTGGGCATAATGAATTGATTTTCTAATTAGTTTCTCCTTATTTGTTAAGCTTTCTACATTATCATCTTTAGTTCCCGATAAAGCAATACCTTGGATCTCTCTTTCACAGATATTGTCTCCGGTTTATGCTGCCTGTTGAACATGTATCTTCATTTAGCACAGTGAGGCACTTCTGAAAACTAAACTTGAAGCTAACGCACTCTTAGTGACTTTCCCCACTGACATAGCATGATTTGACCACTTTCTTCCTTCGTGAAGAGCTACTAGCAATATCGCGGTGACAGTCAACTGTTTGTGCTGAGTGCAACTATCGATTTTTCGTAACAGGGATGACACAACTCTTCACACTTCAGAGAATATTATTACGATTCCGTACTGTAGGCCACGAGACTCAGGTGTTGACAATGTGTGCTAAGGGAATGAGTTGGTTTGCTGACATTGTATGCTACGACATCGAATTGAGCTACTGGCATTATGTGCTACATGACCGACTAGGATTGTTGACTGTGTTTTATGGGAACGAATTGGGTTGCTGACATTGTGTGCTACGAGATTGAGTTGTGTTACTGACAGTGTGCAGCGGGAAGCATATGATTACTGATACTGTGCTCTATTGGATCGAGTTGGGTTGCTGACAGCGTGTACGACAGGACTGAGTTGAGTTACTGACAGTATGTGCCATGGGACCAAGTTGGATGCTGACAATGTGTGCTATGAGACTCCATTGTTCGCTGATATTGTGCTCTATTGACCGCGTTGGATGCTGACAGTATGTGTTACGAGACTCCCTAGTTCGCTGATAGTGTGCTATATTGGACCAAGTTGGATGCTGACAGTGTGTGCTAAGAGACCCTGTAGTTTGCTGACAGTGTGTTCTATTGGACCAAGTTTAGCTTTTGACAGGATGTACTACAGGGTTGGGTTACTGACAGTGTACCCAATGGGACCAAGTTAGGTTACTAGCATTGTGTGCTACAGGACCTAGTTGGATGCTACGAGACTGCGTAGTTTGCTGATACAGTGCTCCATTGGTCCGAGTTGGGTTGCTGACTGTGTACTACAGAATCGAGTTGAATGCTGATATTGTGTGCTACGAAACCCTTTAGTTTGCTGACAGTGTGGTCAATTGGACCGACTTGAGCCTTTCACAGTGTGTACTACAGGATTTAGTTGAGTTATGGGTTCTGACATTGTGTGCTATGCGACCGTGTTGGATGCTGACAATGTGTGCTATGAGAACCTGTAGTTTGCTGATAGTGTGTTCTATTGAACCAAGTTGGGCTGCTGACAGTGTGTGCTACAGAACTGAGTTTAGTTACTGACATTGTGTTCAACGGGACCGAGTTGGGATATTGATACGCAGATATATTGTGCTACGAGACCCACTAAGTTGCTGACAGTGTGTTCCATGGGTCATGATAGTGTTCTAAACCATCCGATATGACTTAACGTTGGAGGACGTAAATTAAAAAAAAAAAATAGTGATCTAATAGGTTAAAGGGTGCGAAGTGTTCCCTTTGGTGTGACCGGAATGTCAAATATACCTACTACCTACTCATTACATTTGCAGTTCGCGTGTTTACAATGTTAAATAGGAATTCCAATTTTTTTGCTGGTTCCCGAAGGTACTATCTCCCGCATTTGTGTCGTCACGCAAGAGCAATGGCTCTGGTTAGAAAGTTTATTTCAGTTCGTATTTTGTGTTCGAATATTTTATTTCTTTTAATCTCTAGATTGTTTCAACCGTGAAACAATGTATACGTGTTTTCACTTGTTATAGATCTATAGGATAAATAAAAGCAGTTAATGTTATTACAGAGGTAAATCAAGGTTTATAATATTAATGTAACCTTGTATTCTTATTTTCCAGGTACGGTGCCTTTCACATTAAGCGGGTGTCAGCACATAAACAGTGGTGAGTAAGTGTCTAATTATTTTAAGATTGTCAGGTGAACATAGATGATCCTAAATTCAGAAACAATTTTAGATAAACAGCACTAGGGCACGAATACAAATCATCAGAAAAATAAGAGTTGAGATTCACTTTAGTTGACATGCTGACTTCAAGTAAGGTAAGCGCGGGTAAATCGAATCAATATTTTAAAAATCTTTCACAAAAGCCCTATTTATCATGTAAATATGTAAGCTTTTACCTTATAATGAAGCCTGGACATTCTAGATTATGTTAAATGCTAAGTTTTTCGATGAAAAATATACTTCTATTTTTATTCCGAGTCTGAACCAATCCTAATCGGCCGCAATTGGAGGATAAATAGGATTTGTAAAGCGGACAAATTGGAATGGAAAGAAAAATGGTGGAACATTCAATTTCATTATACGAGGGCTGATCAACAAAGACAGACTGATTTTTATCACAGATGTTTATTACTCCATTTCAATGTTTACATGACCGTTTTCAAAATAATACTCTCCTACTTCAATGTACTTTTTATAGCGTCTCTGCCAGTTCTTGAACACGTGCTGTAGACCATTCTTTGTCAGGTCCTTGAGAATCGCCTCACTTTTCTTGAGCACTGCTTCAGAGTTCTCAAATCGAATACTCCTAAGCTTTGTCTTTAGTGATGGAAATAAAAAAACTCACAGGGTGCAAAACCGGGGCTACGAGCTGGATGCGGTGCACAGGTAATGTCGAATCGAGCCAGAAATTGCATGACATTTTATTGAGACGTGAGGCCGTGTATTATCATAAGTAGGGGGCGGATTTTGCCCTATTTGACTATTTTTTTTATTTTTTTTATTTTTGGCCTTCGGTAAAATCCCATATGGCTATCGTGGGATCTATTTTATTCCTCTGTTCAGAAACGTAGGCTTTTATGTTATAAGCACGTTTCCTACAATTATTATCCTAATTTCTTAGTTTTATAGTGCCTATAAATGCCTATTTCATACGCTTGTGCCTGCTCTGCTTACTAGTGCCTAAAACTGCCTTTTTAGCCAATTTCTTCTGCTTGTAATTTGCGACAAAAGCTTTTGCATTTGTTAGTTTCAACATGAAGTTTTCGGGGAAGAGAGAGTTTCTTACTGCTGCACATTGGATATACAAAAAGGGGTTTATTAAGGATACACATTTGTGCAAATTGGCCCAAAACATACAATACCAAATTTAGTTTTGTCTTAAAATTAATATAGACATACTTCAATAATATAATTTTTTTTTCAAGCAGCACTAAAGAAAACGCCACATGACTATTTAAATAACCCTACACCTGTATCGTAGCTGCTATTACGTAATTCTAACCTCAGGTTTCTCAGATTCCATATTTTCTACATTTTCCTAACTTCAAAATGTTCCACAGGATGCACTTTTCTATTAATAGGTATGGAATTCTAAACATGCCTGTATGGGCAACTGCATATTAAGTGTACTCATTTACATTTGTTGTAGTTTTGTTATTTGTATTGACAAGGATTATAATGCTCACTTCTAACTAAAAACGCTTAGGGAAATAAAAACTGATAAATACGTATGATTATTTTTTACATTCGTTGATATGGTGATGACAAATATTTCACATAGGTACAGGTCATTAATAGGTAAAAATTGGTGCAGAATCTTATACTCCAAGCATTAATATTTAAAATTACAATATGAGGGACATTTTGAAAATAGCCTATAATTTAGAAATAACCTATTAATTCCTCAGGAACTATTGTAACTAGAAAGCTGAAACTTCGTATTATTACATTCTTGATCGATCACAAAAATAAATAGTATAAACTTGAAACAAATCTAACAATGCTTCAGATATTTCAGTTTTTACCCTTATGCTCCCCCAACCCATGTTTTTGCTTTTTTGTATAGTTATTATTACTCCACACCTTTCTGCACATTATGGTTCTTAGTGAAGTGGATTTATATGTATTTTAATTATAAGGCAATATCTGTTATTTCAACTTGCTTGGAGCCATTTATGAAATTTGCAATAAATGTAGAACTATTTCGCCTAGGGAATCGCAAAACAGTGTGTGTTTAGCAAATTTGTTACAATGATTGTCATTTTGTTATAGTGCATAGGTATATAGTGCATTTTAGGAGCCATTTTACTAAAATTGTGTATTACTAAGTGTTTACTTGGCCAATTTTTAGTGCCTATTTAACTGCCTATTTTGCCCATTTTAGTGCCTTTTTGCTTGCCTATTTCACACAGTTTAGTGCCTATAAATCCGCTCCCTAGTCATAAGGAAGTTGCTACCCAAGCCCGAGAAAGGTCTGGTCATTTCTTTGCAATGTGCTTCCTCAATGTAGCCAATATTGATTGCAGTATGCTGCTGTAACAGAGGAGTGAGGGGGAACTGCATGCTGCATCACAGTCAAAAATGTGATTATCACTTTCTCTGCACAAGGAACTTTTTTTTTGAGAACCTGGTGATTTCCACACTCTGCTGGCTTCTTTTCCTTCAGGATCACAATGATGCAGCCTGACTCATCACCGGTGATAACTGATTTCAAAAACGCATTCCCTCCATCAGCAAAGAGACGTGTCAGTCCATCGTCTGGTATGCGAAATGCATGTAGCGTCTACAAAACAGAGAATTACTACCAACATACCAATGTGAGAGTGCTGCCACCTAGGACATTATACACAAAAACATACTATTTTCAGATATTTATGTTACAGATAAGAAACCTGGGAAGCAACAGGATAAAAATCAGTCTCAGTCTTTATTGATCAGCCGTTGTATAATGTAATCTAGAGAACAAAATAACACATTTCTGCACTTCTATATTCATATCACATTTTCCACATATGAATTACTTCTTTCCCACAGCGCCCACACAGATTTCGTGGTACCATTCTCCATTTTTCTGGGTTCATTTGTGCATCATTTCACCCATTTCATTTATCGTTCCGTATGTCTTTACGTTGGAGGACATAAATTAAAAAAATTGAATCTCAGACCTTACCTTAATCCACTTCGTCCGCTATTGTAGCCGTGTTTATTTTTGCCCTTTGGCAGCACTGATTAAACAACATAATAACAAGGAGAATTATGTATGTAAGAAAGACTGTATTTTCTTATTGTACAAGTTTCTGGAGCAATTTCAGTACACATTCGTTATAAATCTATCTTAAACGAACCTAACAAATAAGAAAATGCCAAAAACTGGAACAGTAACATACCTCCTTTCCGGAAAAGATTTCTCACTTAGACTGAAGTAACACAATCGTATTACACACGTAACTGTCTCAGATAGTAACTTCTTGGCCCACAAAGGTCGTTCCAGCACAACAGTACACTAGCATCCCCTACGGAGTTGATTTTGACAAAATGATCCGAGTCGACTACCAAATCGAATCACTCCTCTTACCTTACATACCATTCGTAAACTTAAATCGTGGTGTAAAGTACTGATCAAAGATCACATCAGTTCTGAACCCTTGCAATTTAATGTTTCTCTACTAGCGTAGAGATGCACTAAGTGTATGAGCAGCACATAATTAGGGGAAGTATTGCATTCCACCTTAAGGTTATCGCAAATACATATTTTGGGACCTCCTGTAACTAACAATAGGATATTTGGAATAGTATCCCTGTGTGTGAGTGTGGGTTCACAGCATAACTGAAGAAGGAAAAATTGGTTAAATACATAATGTATTTAAATTCAGCACATTTAAAGTAAATCCTTCACCTCCGACTACCCCTTATTGAAACATTTTTCGAGTATTTGGTTTTTATCAAAAATGGTACTATGATTTTGATTACAATACACGTTAAATACTTTTATGACATTAAATGTATATCTAGAATTTTCTGGTAATGTTCTCAGAATTCCTCTTCATTCTGAATGACTTTTGCATAACTGTTGAACCGCAAAAGTTAGACAAAATCTTATTACACAAAAACACACAACTTTTGCCAAATAGCTCATTTTATGCGTGTGGAGAGAATTATATTTGAGATATTTCTTTTTCACACACTTAAAGTATTCAATATTTATTTTTTCCTCAAATAATAATAATAATAATAATAATAATAATAATAATAATAATAATAATAATAATAATAATAATAATAATAATAATAATAATAATAATAATAATAATAATAATAATAATAATAATAATAATAATAATAATAATAATAATAATAATAATAATAATAATAATAATAATAATAATAATAATAATAATAATAATAATAATAATAATAATAATAATAATAATAATAATAATAATAATAATAATAATATCTTATTCGTAATTTTATGTCTCCCACTGCAAAGAGAACGAAGTTTTAAAGCCATTACAGAGTGACCAGCTGTGCTCTTAAAAGATTTGACTATCGCTGGAATGCTACTGTATTCCCATATTCCCCTGCAACAAAACCAGCAATAAAGTAATTTCTACAAATATTTAGCGTTTGTAAGAATAAATTGTACAGGAGTGGAGATTTTTTCATATTTGTTTTTCTTCGAAAAAACATTAAAAGCAGAATCTAATGTATTTTATTTTGTATGGTTTATTATGCTGTTGTTGAAACTAGAAAAGCCTGTACAATTTTCATATTTTCAGGGCTTTTTTTGGTGGCTGGAGGTTATCCTCTCCAGAGATGTATGTATTTTCACTATATGTAAATCTATGACGTGAGACCTTCGGCTTTACATCCCTTCCTCGTATTATCATCGCTTTTGAAACCAGGACGTTGAGAACCAGAGGCCAGTAAATATTAGAATACCTGAAGAGAAGAAAGCCAACACCTTCGCACTGCACCTTTTCCGCTTCAGAGAAATTGGTACGGAACTTCCGGATTTACAATTTTGATGGCTTGCTAATCTGGCAGTGTTACAGAGTCCACTCCTTTAACATTTGCCTTTCAGGTCAACCGAAAGTGAGTCAGTGCAGATAAGAACAGTACCTATGTACACTAAGTGCATTGAGGTGATAATGTTTAAAGTAAGGCAACTGCCAAACTGGAGTAAGTTAAAAAGCTATGTTAATTTAATGCCAAGTTGAACGAAAAACAGGAGAGGAGCCTTCTAAAGAAAAGTTCTACGCTCTAATCTTACAGCATGTAATATTTTGTTTATAAGGTACTGAACGGTTTCATACGAAAGCATCAGTTTCATACTTTAGGCCTTGGAATTTAATGCTGCTAACAGTTCGAGTCAAGAAAGCCTGTATTTTTTTTGCGGAACAACTGAGCATCATTGCCTCTACGCCAGTGTTATGTTTGTTGCTGTTCTCTTGCATAGTCAGTAATTTTAAGTACTAAATGTTTCAGACAATCCAGCATCGACATCGCAAACTTCTGTGAATAGTAAAAGAAGGTACCATATGTTTAGCGAGGCATTTACTGATCTGGAGAACACAATTGCGGAAACAACTCACGGCCTTCTATGACAATTTAAAGTATGACTGCGTAAAAGACCTGAAAAGTGTTGCTTCCGTCTTCGACAACAACGCTATCTAAAACCTCAAGGAAAAGCCCACTGCGTGCATCACTTAGACCGTTTCCATTCTGTTCTCTCATATATCTGCTGTTAGCTGCTCTAGTGATGAACTATGAAAACATCTCTCTCAGAGTATATGTGGACGAGTTAAGTTAACCAATAAATTTAATAGAGACCATTAATGATCTAGCTGAATTGAGTTGAACATTTTTGAGGTTGTAAAACTGAAGGTATCACTCATAATTAATGTTATTGAGTTATATTTGCTAACTTCTGTCGGATCAATATTTTACGGTTTGTCTGTGACCCGCATTCGAGAAATCCTGGTTCGATTCCCGTGCCAAACTACCTGGCTCATGGTTTTTTCGGGGGTTTTCCTGAGAATTACATTACCCAAATTTCCTGTCCCTTCATTTCATCTCCGTTATCATTTCACATCATCTCCCACTTCATGGTCGCCTTCAGGGTAGAAGTGTCAGCGGGTGTCTAGGCGTTGCATGGCAGAATGTTATACTCTTAGTGAAACTTCCTCCTCCGGTAGGACAGACTCCGGTCATTGAACACTGTCTGGCGGGCCTGTTTCCGGGCCTGTTTGGGTGAGATGCCGGTTGTACTGGTCTGTAACTGGTAAAGTGTAGGGACCCTGCCCTCTGCACGTCGTGGCTCCTTGGGAAGGCCGCCCTCTGTCTCCTTCCTCATCCTTCCTCTCGTGAAGCCCCACTTGGGGGCATAGGTACAATAGACCAAGTTTGGACCTCCGTGCCAAATCCTCTCCGTAACAGTCCAGTTGTTTCCTGAGTTGCAAAAATACTAAGTTTATAGATTCTTGCAGGTAATCACTAAACCCAAGGGCTATCTTTAAACGTTGCAGCTGCCGATCACAGTAGGCTACAACACTCTACATGTCAGACGCAAATTTTAGAAATATATCTTTTACTAACTTAAGTCCTGTCTACCAACGTTACTACACAATGTTGCCAAATCTTAAAGTCGCTAATGCATAACTGAAACACTATTATGTGTTTCAAATGGGAAGATGTTTCTCCTTGAGCGCTACTAGGTGAGCAACCAATCAGAGTCCTGCGGTGTTGTTGTATTGCATTCCCCCTATGGGGTGTGTGGCGAGCGCCAAACTAATCAATCTGTATGAAAATTCATATTTTGCCAAATCTGATCCATTTGGAGGGTAGAGAGTAATGTATCTATCATAACCCCATATATTTAGCTCAAATAGTTTTCCTAATACAAATAAATAAAGTATATACCATTATATTATAACAATGCATTGCGACGGAAACACTGTGATGAATATCGTTATTGGTTGACATGTATGCGTTAATGTATGTTTGAAATTACTCAGAGCTGAAACGTAAACATTTGACATGACGTGATAAAAGAAATATGTACTTTGAATAAGCTGATATGTACTTTGTTAAATTCGATGAGAGGAAACGATACACTTCTTGCTAGTCTGGCAGAACGTGTCTGGTCACATTATATCTTTGTTTATGAATGGTTCATAATCTCTGTTTATCCTAGATAGTTCAAAGCAGCATTATTCAGTTACACTTCCATGAAAATGTGTATCAGCTGGATCAATGAGACGCGATCCACCTCCGCCCCCCCCCCCCTTTCTACTGCTAGAACAATATAATTAGTTAATGTGGGCTCAAATTATGTTGCAAACAGAAATAATATTTTTAAACTGACTGACGTTGAATGACTTATTCACAAAGAAATTGACAAGGAACAAAACAAGTCTGGGAAAACTGCGTGAGACATCAGATAAACTAGAAGAAGATGACTTTTGGAAAGAAATAGCACGTAACGAGATTTTGGAACCTATCATCATAAATTTGCAGTACGCAGACGATGAAGACAATGACAATGACGAATTATCTCTTAATGTAAGTAACATTCACAGATATATGGATGCACCGCTGGTATTTTCGTTGGATTCAAAAAATAAGTAATTCATAAACTATAATTAATTTTAAACTAAGTGTTTAAACCATTTGCGTAATACACGTAATATGTTGCAATTCTGATTTCAACAAGTTTGGAAAATTCAGTTTGTGTTCCCTTACGTCTAGCGTCACGAACACTCGCAAGTGTGCGAGAGAGAGGGAAATAAAAGAAGAGTGGGGGATAACGAGGTGGCAACGCTGAAGGCTCTAACGCATCTGATTCGCTACAGGCGAGAACTCTTCTCATTTGAAACACATAATAGTGTTACTCTGTAAGTTTGCTCAATATTAAAATCCAATTCCCATTCGTACCAATCTAATTCTCAGAAATGTACTGTGCACTGCTATAGCTGAACTTACTAAATTCCAGGAATACCTTGAGCTTATTGTCGTGCTTTATAACATTATAAATCTTACCCAATCCTGTTGATATTTTGAAGTGATACGTCACCGACCCTGTTCCCGATAACGGCTGAATGTTAAAACCAAGCACAAAATTATAGACTTGTAGTTTATGTGTTCAGCCTGTGTCATAACCTCCCTTAACCTTTGTCTCTCAAGAACCAACATTATTAAATAAAAGGGCGTTTACGCAGATACTTGCATTCTGTGGAAACTTGAGCAGAGTTCCATGAAGTTTCGGTTTCCTTTAGTTTGCTACTATTTGAGAAACGACATCTGTAGGTTCTAGTTCCTTTATTTTTATTTTCTTGTGTATTATCTTTGCTTTCGGCATTTCTGTTATTGTTACGAACCTTGTGAAAGTGAAGCCTTGAGTGCATGGGGAAACCATGCATAGCGAAATACATTATCTGCCGTAGGGCAAGATAAACACTAGAACTTCCTGTCGTCCAGAGGAGGAGCTTTTTAAGAGCTAACAGAAAATCCCAGTTGTTGAAAGGAAGAGAAAAATAAGTTGTCCAAGTAAATCAGCACGGAAGATTTTTGTTTATTAATATTCTAAATTTCTCACATCACATTTAGGAATAGATTAAAAATTAGATATTTTAAGGTTTAATAAATTGTAGTAAACTAAAGAGATAAAATTACTTTTACCTCTTTTTGTCTTTTTGTTTTTTGAATTAACATCCTTCAACATTATGTTAATACTCATTATGCATGAATATGATGAAAAATTTGACGTTTAACACACATGATTTTCTTTACTTTTTTACAATGTATTCTTACAAACCTTGTTCTAATTATTACATCTTGTTAATCTGGATAAACTTTCAACTCAAACTTATCATTGAGTTGTGGGATGCAGTAAATAATGATATTTATCCGCCATCATAAAAAACACATAATTGCGCGATACTTTTGTTACTGAAAAGTAGGTCTTTTACTGTTGAACATAAATAATCTCTGCAAAGAGTCGAATTATCTCTACCAGAGTTAATATAGCAGGTCAAGCAGAAGAATAAAGTTAAAATTTGAGAGATAAAAACTCATTACTCTTCAGGAACGCCTACCCTAATAGTGTCAAAGACATTATATTATAATATCTTTGACTATCGATTACCTCGTGGATGGCTTAGCCCGATGTTCAGTTTTTCTTTAGTTATCTGAAAAACAAGATACAAACATACGAATTTCTTCAGGCATAAAACTTTCGTCCCTGAATCACCCATTTTGACATATACATAGTTTACCATTTGTTATTTTTGAATCACCATAGTCACGATTCTTCGCTATTAAAAGCCTCCAATATCATCTTATACCTAATAAAACATTGATTCTAAATCTTTTGTAAAACATTTTAAAATATTTTATAACTCATAATTCAAGAAGATTTTTTCCTTAGGTAATGGATAAAATTACGTTTGGGACTATCGAGGTTTGATGTTTATGATGCCCTTGACATTTAAGCCCTCGGCGCTAGGTCATTGGCCATTAAATTTTGTCATTCGCTAATAAACATCAGCTTATCTCGCAAGCCCCATAAATAGCTATTAAATGCTTAAAATTCTTGTCGCTATGGGATATGATAATTCATTTAATCTTTATTTCCCCTTGATCTAATTCACTCCTACCTGGTGGGCAGAAAACATTTAACAGAGGTAGCACTTAAAAAGGGGAAATACATAAAAAAGGTACAATCATAATTGGATACTGTTAAATTTGGTGTACCACAAGGCTCTGTATTGGGTCCATTATTATTTATTTTATATATTAATGACATAAAAAACCCACCAAAGACTACTGTTGTAACCTATGCAGATGATACAACAGCCATATGCTGGAATAAATCAATAGAAGGGCTGAACATCACTCTAAACAACACTACCTTTCAATTGCTGAACTATCGTATTTTCAATCTGTCAAACTACAATGTAATATGCAAAAGACCAATATGATGCACTTCAACTTGCTAAAAAAAATATGATGGTAATATAAATCTAAAAGCATAGAGTGACATTGTGTCAGAAGTGAAAACACATAAATTTTTGGGTATTGTGTTAGATAATCGACTAACTTGGGCTGATCATATTGAAAACATCTGCGGAAAAATTAGTAAATCATTATATTTATTAAGATATTTTAGCAAGTACAACAATACAAATGTCCTAAAATTAATATACTATGGATCTATCTATCCATATCTAAGCTATGGAATAGAAATATGGGGTTCAGCAGCCAAAACACACATGGATAAACTGCTTATTTACCAAAAAAAGTGTGTTAGGGTCATGTATAATCTAAAAGCAAGAAAATCTTGCAGGGATACCCTTATAAATAAAAAAATAATCACCATCTACTCTCTGTATGCTTATCCAGCTATAATGTTTATTGTGGACAAGTGTAATCCAGTTAAAAACAATCAGGTACATGAACATAACACCAGAACCAATATGAATTACTATAGAGATAGTGTAATTAAAACTGTCTCTCAAAAGGATGTACATATACTAGGAATTAAGCTTTACATCTGATATTAAATCAATAGCTAGCATCTCAAAACAGCAGTTTAAATGGAAGTTAAAGGCTTTCCTCATAAATAAATGTTTATATAACTTAAATGAACTATGACATTGCAGCTTTAATTATACTTGAAAGTGATAAATTCATTAAGCTGATTAAGGGATCATGTGTAGAATTAGTTTCTAATGCTGTAATTGACTATGTAAATTAGTTTCTAATGCTGTAATTGGCTATGTAAATTAGTTCCTGTAAATTAGATTCTAATGTTGTAGAATTGACTATGTACAATTAGTATTAATGATGAAAAATTGACTATGTCAGAAATTTTTATTTGCTTTTTCTACTTTAGACTTTTGTTGGATCCTCTATCTGTTACAGTATTTAGTCTTATGTAACTTTTTATATTTGTCTCTGTATCTTGAACTGACGTGTCCTATAACATATGTATTATGTTCCAAAGGATGAAATAAATACAATGCAATATTTTACTTCAAATTTATGTCCTCCAACGCAGGTTATATCGGACGATGAATGAAGTGGATGAAACGATGCTCAAATGCCTCCAGGGTTCATAGAGCTTAGAATTACCTGATACTTACCTTTCAGTATAAGGGAAAACCACATAAAAACTTATCTATACAACTCGCCCTGATCCAGATTCGAACTCGTAACTCTTGAGCGTGAGGGAGACACGCTACCACCTACGCTACAGAGATGGGCTCCATTCTTTTGCACGAAGACGATGGGGGAGGGGAAAGCTATGCCGAACGAAATGTATTTATATTTTAAAATATATACTAAGGAATGCCCCGGACATGTTTAACTTCATAGAATGAGATTAGCTTATATGAACTAATACTTATGCAAAAGTTATTCACAATTAAAATGACTTCAGATATATTTCTTTGTTATGAAAATATCTTTAAGGTTTAAAAGAAACAGTCATTTTCTTTAAATGTAATTTGAAATTTTGTCTAAACTTTAATGGTACATACATACCTGCGAAATGACTAACGTTTTTTGTTTCATTAAGGATAAAGCCTGTGTTCACCAGTTCTAAACCTTTTCCTGGTTATTTTAGGCTACTTGAAAAGCTTTTCTACCACTTCCTGCATCCTTTTGCGGTCTGGGGACTGCTTTTAAAATGTCTTTCTTTTAACTTTTTAGTGCTTTACATAATTTGTAAGCATCTCAGGGGGCGTAGCTTACTGTTGAGATAAAGTCTGCATTCATCTGCATGCGATGCATTTATAGTTGTGAGACGCAGCTTTTATCTAAGGTTAATTCATATGACCTGTGTCAAAATAACAGACTGCAATTATAATCGAAAACAAGTGCAATCCATCTAAAGAATAGAAAGGAGTAGATAATTTTACACGTTTACGAATTTGTCATGCAAAATTGATACATGAACACTTCTAACTAAAAAGTCAAGTCCCTGTATAATAACTACTGTAAAGTAAGCTTTAAAGTGAAGCCCGAGGCTGCTTCTAGGCAAATAAAATAACACATAATGGCTTATATGTAACTCCAACCTCATATTCTGCCGTATATTATCCTTCCTTACAAAACACTCCACTGCCAGTAAAGGGCCTAGCCCTGATCTGGTTTGAGACCGAAAGTCTGACATTCAGATCTTCAATGTCCAGTCGCGACGTCTCTATATTAAAATTTAACATTTAGAACATTGTACACTAAAATTCAATGTTCCTCAGGTCAAAAAGAACCTTTATCCATGCTATTAATCTACCCGTCTCATTGTGAGACCTTTTCCATCTGAATTATATATCGTGGATTACATCACATATCACAATCTACAGCAGCAAGGTCGATGACAATAGCAAACATTAGCTTTCGTTACAACACTTCGCAGCTGACTCTCGTTTTACACACATCTGACTCGCCCGCCTCGGTAGCGTAGATGGTAGCATGTCTGCCTCACGTTCAAGAGGTACCGAGTTCGAATCTTGGTCAGGGTGAGTTACCTAGATAAGGGTTTTTCCGGGGTTTTCCCTTATCATTACAGACGAATGTCGGGTAACTCTAAGCTCCATGGGCCCTGGACTCATGTGAGTATCATTTCACCCAATTCATTCACCGTCCGATACAACTTAACGTTGGGGCGGACGTAAATTAAAAAAAAAAAAAAGACACACAACTAACTCATCACTAGCCACGGCTTCTTTTTATACACCCATTCATGAATTCCAGACTGTTCTGTCAATCACTAGATTTTTCTGTAATAAACAAGGCATCTAATGACGCAATCCGAATATTCTATGACCTTCCAGAAACGTGAAACCCTATCTGGGCTGGCAAGTCTTTCACCTCTGTGATAAACTATCCGTCTCTTGTTTATCGGCGCTATCGTTAATTGTCGGCGCTTTGTGAACGCTAGCCGCCTATCAGTTCCTTTGTTACACTAGCCGCGCGATCGTAAACTGCTTATGCAAGCTCTTTATTACCGTGAAACATTATCTGCCGTTTGTTATCTAATTGCGCCGAAATTTTTATGTCCGTTGCCGTGACAATATTTATGTGATATCATTGTGCGTAAAACTATGTTACTTAAAATTCTCAGGATTTTATTGTAATACTATACATTCATTATATACTACGTTCTCTTGTTTTTCTATTTTTCATTGTTTCTTGTTGTCAAAGACGCCACAGCACTACGCCACAGCACTTTTCAATATCTTTTACGCAGTCATACTTTATAGTAGAAGGCGGTGAATTGCACTTCCGCAACTCCTTTCCAGGTTAGCAAAAGGCTAAAATAAAATGCTATTGTGGGATAATGCTGATGATTCTGGATCTGCTTCAGCCATTTGGTTCTTAAAAGTTGCTGTTTTAGTTGGTTAAACGCAAAAGTAAACCGTTATGATAATGCAAGAGAACAGTAATAAATGTAACGCAATAGAGTGACATGCAGAAATGGTAACACCGGAGTATGCACAACGATGTTCATTTGTTACACTGACAAACTATACAGGCCTTCTTGACTCGGACCGTTTGTCGTACTACAATCCAGGGCTCATGATAAAGTGTGCGAATAATATTTTAAACCACATTTTTAATGCTAATGTAATATAATATCACTACTTGTAGATACTTAAAATAGTATTCTTTTATGAATTTCGATACTTTGTTCCAAACAATGACAGTTTCATGTTACATATACATATATTACGTGACCGTGTATGTGGCCCCCAAGATCCCCTGACCTAACCTCATCGGATTTTTTCTTGTGGGGTATCTACAAAATAGAGTGTACAAGAATAGAATTACCCGGATTTCTCTTCGCGAAAGAAATATCTAATCCAGGTAACTAACCCTGGTCCGAGATTCAAACTTGGGACCTCTTGAACCTGAGGCAGACACGCTACCGTCTACGCCACCAAGGCGGGCATTTTTAAAATTGCTCATACTATCTTAAAAGTAAATGTTTTACCAGAGGGTATGCATTTTAATATGCTAATGTTATGGAAGGTTTTGCCTTTGCTTTTGAGGTTAGGTGCTGGTTTCGGAGTTTAGTAGTTACTGGTAATTGTACAATATGGCATTTATTTTAAAACAGTAGGTAAGTAGACGTTAACTTTATTGCAAACGGTTAATTACGATAATATCATTATTTGTATCCGTCTTATTCCTATAAATGCCATAAAAATATCACTTGGTGATTTACATTTATTCGATAATCTCAAAACATCTTGTAGCATTATCTATGATATCAAACGCACGAAAAGAACGTATGTAGGTCGATGTTTAGTGCGCCTGGTAGTCGTCGAGATGGCAGAACGATCGCTTTCACCTGGCCGTATTTCACCTGGAGCAGGCCCGCATTTCAGTATCACCCGAATACGTGTGGTGGGTGTTGTGCTGCTATGCGTGTGCACGTGCGTGTGTGTTTTGGTGACCCTGTAAACACGTGAAAAATTGTTACGTTTTTAATGAACGTGCTGTGTCTTATCAATCCAAAATTTGTTTCTTCTGATGCTGTCAAAAGTCAACCGCTGCTGGTGAAATGGGAAAGATTTATTTGGTACGTAAGGAATTAAAAAATAATAATAAATTTCCAAAATTAGGAGACACTAATCATTATCATCAGTTCATGGTTTAGGATAATTCTCCTGTTCTAGCCTCATATTTCTACCCATCCTTTTTATTGATTTACTTATTTATCTATAATCAGAAGCTTTATATCTGTATGACTATAATGGAATGCGAGAATAGTTTATTCTTTGCTAATGGGTTTTCCATTTTTGTCAATTTATTCGTATCTTTTCTTTTAACGATATATATAATTCCTTTATTATTTCTTCGTTCCCAACATGATTTTAACTTGTATACCCTTTTATTGCTCTGAGATATTTCATTTCTGCCTCTTGTATTTGACTTCAATATTTTTTAAATAGGCTATGCCTCGTATCCGTTTAGTAAAATCGGAATAGCCGTTGTCTTATACACTTTTAGATTAGTATCTTTTTCGTGTTTTTATTTTCAAGGTATGAACGATTTTTCCACAAATATATTGTAATTTAGTCACTTTATTACTTATTTCTTCGTTATTTGGCTTAACGATTACATTATGGACCAAAACTTAAATTTCCCACGTGTTCTAACACTATTTTAGACATGTTTATAAATCTCATAATCTTTTAATTTTCTACGGGACCAAGTTTTGTTACTTTTATATTCTTATTTGCAGCTTATCCTCTCCCCCCTGTATCAATATCATGTCATCCGCAATGAGTAACAAGTTGATTGCATTGTTTTTATCTATTTTTTATTGCTGATGGTGCTTTGTCTCTTTAATTTTCTAAATTTATCGCCCATAGCAGCGGAGATAAACTACGTCCTTGTCTTAAACCATTATCTTGTGAGAATCTCTAGTTCCTAAAACTACTTTTATTTTTGTTTTCTTATTTATATTCCTGAATACATCTATAACTAATTTTGAATATAATTTTTTTGTATAATACTTGCCAAAGTCTAGTCCTGCTTACCTTATCAAAAGCTCTTTCTAAATATACGAAGGCCGTGTGGGACACTCAAATCTGAGGCTCAATTAATGTGTAACCATAGTAGTGGTAACAGTAAAAGAAACGTAACGAGGTAGATGGTTTAAATGATCTCGGTACCTCTACTTCGGAAGTCGCAGTTATAAATCCTCATACTGACCAATTTAACTGTGGTCTTTCACCTCCCCTTGTAATTTACAGTTAAATATGAAATAACTGACACGATATGAGCAGGAAGTTAAAGGCACGTCAAAAAACAGAAGAATGTATACTCACATTAGCTCTGTCTGTAGTAAATAGAAGAGATATTATATTAAAAAACATTTTAGAATATGGTCTGTGTGTGCATGTTATTTGCGTCTGAACAAAATAAAAATGAAAGTTGGGTTAAGTGTCAGACATGGTATTCATGAAGAATGTCTTATGAAGATGTAATAGGCACTTTTTTTTTTTTTTCAGAAAGATTCCCAGGCTTGTTAGCCTTGACATGGAATATTCCTCATTATTTTATTTTATAGAAAATAGCTCTAGGAAGTTTGATGCAACTCTATATACTACTCTCGTGTTTAAGATATTTACATACAGATAAAACGTACGTATAGCTGGGATTTTCTGGATATAGCTTATTCGAATATAAAAAGCAGCTTTTCGTAATTCTATATAAATAACATCTTAAGTGGAAAAAAAAGAAAAAAAAAGATTTATATATGATCACGAGAATTGCAAAGTTCTGTGTTCTTGGGTTTGAAAGATCACGTAATTTTACTAAGCGGTCTCTTTCAGAAGCTTGCACTTCCTTTCCGTGCATTAAATCTACGCGGGATCTTCGACTTTACTTCCCCACCGAAGGAAGACGGCCTAAAACATCCATATAACTTTGCCGAATTTGAACGGGCAACCCAGGGAACCAGAGGCTAGTGTGTTATCTCTAAACCACGGAGGACGATGTAGGTCCTAGTAAATAAAGGAAGTAATGTAAAAATCGATCTTGAAATTGCACGCACGCGCAATTCGAAAACAAAATTTCGTATACTTAAGCTCAGTGGCTTCCAGGGAAACCATATGAAAATTTTCAAGAAACCTCACAAACAAACTTCCCGTACATAGACAATGTTTCATCATTTTTTTAATGCATGTCTTTTGATTCGACACATTTAAGATATTTACATTACTAATGAATCACGTGAATTTTCTCGAAATAGCCTCTTTATTTAAAAAAAAGAACTGGGTATAATTTGGTATAAAAACTGGTAAACCATAAAAGAAAGGCAAAACATCTGATATTGTAGATTTCTTTAATACGTAAAATTTATCTCCAATAACTCTAGCTCTTTTTGTGCCATTGTTATTTGTCTGGATTTTGCGGTAGGTCTTGGTTAGTATACTGCGACTCTGTTTTAAACATTTGACTATCGCTTCGATCTTGTTTATCCTGGAAATATTTGTCTGGATTACTTCCGTAATTTATTTATTTATTTTATTTACGTCCTTCAACGTTAAGTCATATCGGACGATGCATGAAATGGGTGCTGTGATGCTCAAATGTGCTGAGGGTCCATAGAGCTTAGTACCTGACATTCGTCTTTCAGAATAAGGGAAAATTTGGAAAAAAATCTGACAGAGATTCGAACTCGGGACTTCCTGGAGGTGAGGCAGACAAGCTACCATCTACGTTAAAGTCTGTTTAGTGGACGCGTGTGCAGTTTGCACCCCAAAAGGAACTCACCCTCCCGCCCACGAATGACCGTCATAAATCTATCTTCACACTTCTGAAACGGAACACTGTCGTTGAGGACCAATAGCAACAGTCGCATGTTTACTCCACGTGAAGTCTCAGTTGCCAAAGTTCCAACTTCCAGTTGATCTGTTTCATTACGTGCAGAAATTCGTTGTGTGTCACAATGTGGAGACCGTGGGAGGGAAATGCAGTGGTAAATGCAAATGAAGTAGTAGATAACTTTTAGTCACGTGAAAATAATCAAAGTGATGACAATAGTGTGAATAACTGGACCGAGTTATATTACTGGAAAAGCCTCAAAAAAGAAAGTTATAACGGGAACTGTTTCTAAGCAAATTCAAGCGCTTGTTTTGAACACATATAAATATGTGCTGAAAAATAATCTTGGTAAGGGGTCGTGCAATGAACCTGATGATAAATTCTGGGTATTCACAGAAATACAGTAAGAAATATTGTGACGAAAGGAATACTAAAGACGCCGATCAAGAGTGAAAACAAAAGAAAACGTTTCTCTAAAGCAGATAATTTCACATGCGATTTAATTCGTCGAGAAATTTATAGATTCTATGCAAAAGGGAGAGCGTCCGCCTTAGACGAATTGGTTGCACATTTGCAAGAAAGTTGTGATTTTCCTTATGGACACTGCACTTTGCTCGGCCTCCTAAAGGAGCTGGGTTTCAAATACCGCACTTTGAATAAAATAAGGGTTATTATGGAATCAAGTAGAATTGTAGCTTGGCGATATATATCTATATTTGACAAAACTAAGGAAGTTTTGCAGTAATGGACATAAGATAATTTTAGACAAAACCTCGTACGATACCCATGACGTATCGAGAAAGGTGGCAAACTTGCAGAAAGGTCTGGGGGGAGGAGGGTCTGTGTTGTAAAACGATTATAAGAGTTCATCAAAGGCAGCGGCCGAAGTGCACACGAGTTAACTAAACAGACTTTACCGAAGCAAGCATACTTCCGTAAGGATAAATAGTAGAAGCTGGGAAGAGAACTCCTCCCTTTACTGATCTAGTCAGAGAGTAATAAGCGACTGACTTCGCGATTTTAAGTTTCTTTTATGCTATGCTCGAATTGTACTGCTGTTTCCGCAGTTCTGGATTATACGTTTGAACTTCCTGGTTATTGAAGAACATAACAAAGTAATTATTTTGTGACTCAGCGCCCTTAAACTGAAAAGGACATGAGTAACATCAAAGCACGTTGCATCCCAGTGACGATGCACCAGTGACGATCATTTATGTGACGAATCACTTCCATAACACTAATGTATACTGAGATCTAACAACACGTGTAAAACACTCAATGTAAATGTAGAAAACAAACAAAGGAAATAGATTTTTAAACTTTCGTTTGTTTTCCTTGTACGTTTTTTTTTTTCAAAGAGAAAGAAAAAAAGTAAGTTTAATTAGGAGCAATATTGTTATTTAGTTCAATAAGGAACTAAGAGATAGAAGAAGATCAATGACAAAGGAAGCTGGTATTTAAGAACTTTTAAAAGCCATCTGTCCATTCATTCATTGCCTTTTATGATTTTCATTGTCGTATTTTCCTTGTCCCAGAAATAAGGAAACAGGTTGTCCTTTAAACATTTCTAACTAGCTTCGGAGGTTGCGGCTCATTGCTTGGTGAAGGTTATTGAGTTATAGCATTTGAAAAGAAGTTGCCGTAGTATAATACAACAAGATTTTCTTTTTTCCTGAACATACCAATTTTGCTATCGAATATTTTGAGAATTTTATTTCGCTCGATGTATTCGAAATGGTAGGAGTTTTGTTACTGCACGTTTAAGTTTCCAAATATTCATTATTTAGTAATTACAGTAAATCTATTTTAAACTTAATGACCAAATTTAAATGTAACTTACTTTCAAATACTTTTCGTAGATAATCTATTTTTCTAAAGTGGAGAAATAGATAGTTTGCTGATGGGAGAAAATATTCTTGAATACTAACTACAGCATTTCCAAGACAAATTTCTGTATGTACGAAAAACCATTTGGTCTCTGGGAGCCCAAGTCCCAGTGTCACATATTTACAATTTGAATATTAACAATTTGCAGATAACAAGTGAAAGACTGTAAATGTTGTAAGCTCTATTTTACCAGAAAAATTAGTTCACTTGTAAAGTGTAAGTAACTTTAAAATCAATATATTTGCCCGCCTTGGTAGCGTGGTGGTAGCATGTCTGCCTCACGTTCAAGAGGTCCCGAGTTCGAATCTCGGTCAGGGTGAGTTACCTGTATAAGGTTTCTTCCGGGGTTTTCCCTTATCCTGTAAGACGAATGTCGGGCAACTCTAAGCTCAATGGACCCCGAACTCATTTGAGCATCATTTCATCCATTCCATTCATCGTCCGATATGACAACGTTGGAGGACGTAAATTACAAAAAAAAAAAAAAAAAAAAAAAAAAAAAAAATCAATATAATTTATCAGTGTAAATTTAATTGGCATTCAATCATAATCCCATTTCAAAACAATACCAACCTCGCGTTACAAAAAACTACTAAATATGAGCTTAGGGCTCCATACTTCGAGTACATTCGATAATTATTGTTTTAATAATGTGAAGGAAGTGATGTAAAGTAAAGGATTGTATTTTAAGATTATGTGAAATATTGAAAACACAATTAAAAATTCACGCATCACAGTATATTGGCTATGTTGATGGTCCGTGAGTTGGTAGATCGTTTGATGAATGTGCCTTATGACTTTGTACATTGCGTTAATTGCTGTAAGTGCAACATTTGATGGCATTTAAGGTCACAATGAAAACAGTCACTAATTTAGAGAAAATTAGAGCGGAATGAATGAACAAAAACATAGCCATATTTCTGTTATTGGCAGTTCCCACTCATTACAAAGGAACATGCAGTTGTTTTAGGTTATGTCTGGTGCATGCTGAATGTAATAGTAATTGCATTACTAAACGACTCGGTTTTTCAAACCTCGTATTGTATTCATACACAGATATGAATTTATTAGCTATAAGCCAAAATGTTCACATCTTGTACTTTTCTTTGAATGAACCATCATTATTTGAACCACTGGATCTGTTTGAATAGGATTTTACGTTGGTTTTAGTGATATTTTTCTAATTAATTACTCAAAAAGTGTATTTTTTATTAGGTTTGTAGATAAACCCCCTTCTTTAGAAATAAATCTTACAAATGGTATGACATTACTATTTGAATGTGAAACAGGACATTTTTACAATCAGCAAGTTTTAATTTGTAAACATTTCAGCTTGTTTATACAGTTAAATATTGTGAAATAGTCTCAATTTTCTGTTTTTAACTTTACGTCCTCCAACGTTAAGTCGTATCGGACATGAATGAAAAGGGTGAAATGATGCTCAAATGAGTCCAGGATCCATATAGCTTAGAGTTACCAGATACATATCTTTCGGAGGAAACTTTATCCAAATAACTTATCCTAACAGAGATACGAACTCGGGAGCTCTTGAACGTGGGCAGTTTCCTGAATATTTCTTCCTTCTGCACTGGAACTATTCTACAGTTTCGCCCATTTGAATGATAATACGTACGTACGTCTATTGTTTGCATGCCAGAGTTGAAAGCTGAGCTAATTGCCGGAGCCAACTTGTGTGTCTGAATGTAACGGGTGGTCATTAACGATGAATACATTTCTCATAATTTCACTGGCATGAAAACTTGAAATTGTCCTTTCATCTTCTGTATGAACAGCAAAGTTGTATGTGTGCTGCTACCATTTTCACTTTCTCTACGAATTACTTGTGGCAGGTACAGAAAGTATTGAAGTGCATCCAAAAATTTGTTGTTGACTTTACACTGGTAATGAAAGATTTAGGGTTCCCTGAACTGGAAAAGTGCGTTCGTGCCATTGCTGATACGTAATTGTTAACGAAGTTGTTGCAAACGAAATCCTTACCAGCTGTTGCTATTACTGTACCGTATTATTAACAAAACTAAAAACGTTGTGACAAAAATATATACCCCAAAATATTAAAACAATTGTATTCGTCTTATTACCCTCCTCATATGAAACCATGCAATTTCGTCTGTGGCAAGCATTCGGAGGTCTGAGTTCGATTCCCGTGGCCAACTTACCTGACTCATAGGTGTTTTCGGGGGGTTTTCCGGATCCCAGGCGAATTCTGGGTAAGTTAATTACATCCCCCGAATTTCATATCCATTTTCATCTTTATTATCATTTCACATCATCTCTTATCTGGTAGGCTCCTTCAGGGTAGAAGAGTTGGCGGGAGTCTCGGCGTTGCATGGCATGATGGTATGGTCTTGGTAAAACTTCCTCCTCCGGTAGGAAAGTCTCCGGTCTCCAAACCTGGTCTGGAGGGGCCGTTATCGGACCGCAGTAGGGTGGGATACTATATCCGGGCACCCAATTTCTTAGGCCACGCCGTGGCTCAGTGGTTAGACCGCTTGGCTCTCACCAAGGCGGCCCGGGTTCGATCCCAGGCGACCGCAAAGTGAGATTTGTGGTGGACAACACGGCGTTGGGGCGGGTTTTCTCCGGGACCTCCGGTTTCCCCCGCCATCTCATTCCACCGGTGCTCCATCTTCATCTCATGCATCATCAGTGTCACCGCCTGCGGTGCCGCATGTAGTAAAAGCGGGCGTTAAACACTACACATTAAACACTACACATTACATTACCCAATTTCTTAATCCGGGGTCAATACTCAGACTTTCATTTATTTATTAAAACATCAAAACCATCTACAAAATATACCCAATTTACAGATTATAAATAAAAATAAAGTAATGCAAATAAAACTTTTACAAACATTTTAAAATTTATTCTTATCAAACATAAATATCCATACCGCATTTCTAAAAATAAACATAAAAATAAATTAAATGTAAAAAATATAATTTAAATTTTAAAATTTTTCTAATCCATCCCTTTCAAAATTTTATAAATTTAATTTAAAATATAACTTAAAATGTTTTAAACAAAACAAAATTGTAGCGAAACAAAACAAAAGGGTGGGATGCCGGTTGTAGCGGTCTGCCGGGGAGATTCCAACTGGTATAATGTAGGGACCCTACTCTCTGTACTGTCGTGGCTCTCTGGGAGGCCGCCCTTTGTCTCCTCTCGCCTCCCGCGGTGCCCCACTTGGGGCCATAGGTGCAATGGGGCAAGTGCTGAATCCCCTCTGTAGCTTAGTCCAGTCCGGCCCTCATATGGAGGTCTAGATCCTCCAGGACATGGTGCAATTGTTGGTGAATTACATGACAGGAAAATTGAATATGAAGCTGTTGGTGCAATGAATGGCGAATGAACCCAAGGAACCGGAGAAAATCCCCCCATACCCTGCTTTGTCCATTATACCTCCCACATAGCTGCTAGGCTCGAACCCAGCCGCCTTGGTAAGGAACAAGCGGTCTTAACCAATTGGCCATCTCCCCAGAATGATTCTAAGAGATGCAAACACTGGAAGTTCATTTGTTAAAGTAGAAAATAATTCTAGAAAAATACTTGGACATCGTTTCTTCCCACTAATGAGAAGCATGTTATTTTTTCAATCATTCCGATTCCATCCTGTATTAGAGATTACGGACATCCAATTTAATGCATCTTATTAAAGTTAACTCCGAGATGCTAATATAAACTGTACAATCAATATTACACTTGGAGTACGTTATCTATATAAGGTTATCTTATTTTGAGGAAATGAATAATTATCTTGAGTAACTCTTAACTTCTATGGACTGCGGACTCTGTTGAGCATTACTTTAATCATTTCATGCATTGATCGTTTTATTTTTACCCAAAAGGTAACATGTAGTAAAACCTTCTTCTTGTTCTTGTTCTTAATACGTTTTAGGCCGTTTAACCTGTTCCGACTCCAAAGTCTTGCTCCTTCCATCTTTTCCTCGGTCTTCCGAAGAGTAAAACCAAATCTACAAATGTTAATTTCGATTAACACAATGATGAGGTGAGGATGTCCTATGATTACATCATTATATTTTTGTTATATGGTAACAAACTGTATAAAGTCAAATGATTAGAACTAAACTTGTAATAGGAAAATATCACTACAAATTACTCGGCAAACCTGAAATATAGCGATCACGAGTGTTACTTTAGCTGTCTCAAATGTTAACTCCATTTCTACATCTTTTACAATCTGTCTACAGACCTTTGGCAAGTATTGTATTCCAACGAAAATGTCATGTGTGTAAGAGAGAACAAAATAGTTCTAAAATTAAATTTCACAAAAATTGACACAAAAATTTTCAAGAAAATCCCTTACTGTAAAATACTCTTCACGTGTAAAGATGTTTATTATTTTTAATATATTAATAGTTTTATTAAAATACCTTATTTTAGATATTGACTTTTACAATTTATATTTTGAGCTGTCTAACAATAGTTTGGGAAATCCTCTTTCCTCAGTAAAAATGTTGTACAATTCTGTTTAACTGGAAAACGGTAGAGATAGACAAGAAAGAATAACACAAAAATGTACATCTCGTCCATACCAAAATGTATTTAAAATAATTTTTCATGCCATCAGATATTTCTGAGGAACTCAGTTAAAGTAGGTTTGAACTACTCAATAATAATATGACTCATTTGTTTTCCGCGATGTCGTGGGAAGACTAGATTTTTACTATGCCTAATGTCCCACTTTTGTTTTAATTTACGTGCTCCAACGTTAAGCTATATCGGACGATGAATGAAATGGATGAAATGGTGTTCAAATGAGCCCAGGGTCCATAGACCTTAGAGTTACCAGACATTCGTCTTTCAGGATAAGGGAAAACCGTGGAGAAACCCTATCTAGGTAACTCACCCTGATCGAGATTCGAACTTGAGTGGGCAGTTCCACTTTTAAACATCTAACTGTAGACCCAGTTTCCTATCTCATACCTGCAACGAATGTGCAGTGAAATTATCTCCAAGATGTATATCCATTAGCATGAAATAGAAAACTATTCTTCGTAACTATGTAAAATAAACATTAATGTGTAAAGAAAATTATAGGAAAGTAACATTCCTAAATTATTTTTAACTTCACACTCTCTCTCCCGCCCTCTCCCCTCCACTTCTCCCCTGTCTCATATTTTCAGACACTATCTCAGGAAATCTCAGTATCTTAACCAGAAATAATTTTCCTTAACTGCAATGGTTTTATGGACAGTGTTTTATCTATTGAACAGTTGCCTATAGGCGATATTGTTACCTTTCAGCTGGGAATCAAACTCAGAATATATTTTTGTGTACGGCCTTTACATACATACATACATACATACATACATACATACATACATACATACATACATACATACATACATACATACATACATACATACATACATACATACATACATACATACATACATACATACATACATACATACATACATACATACATACATACATACATACATACATACATACATACATACATACATACATACATACATACATACATACATACATACATACATACATACATACATACATACATACATACATACATACATACATACATACATACATACATACATACATACATACATACATACATACATACATACATACATACATACATACATACATACATATATAGCAAGAGAAAGTCTAATACAAATGAAATTACAGATATCAGCACTTATATATACTCTTCTTAATGGCTTCTTCAGTAATACAGACATTTTCTGCCTGGAGTGGGGAAGCTTTCTTTGACCGTATCCTCCAAAGAGGCTGGAAGTTTAATGTGAGTGTATTTAATACAAAAAATCGATGAAAATAACGTTATGAAAGCTTTCAGTTCAGCGAGTAATAACATTAGTTGCTTCTGTAGTCAAAGCCCCCGATTCGAACGTAGAAGTTATAGGATGCTATGTAAGTGAATGAAAACGAAGTTATAATGTGAAGGATTCCTATTGAAAATTCACACAGTGGAACTTAAAATTGTTAAGGAACCCTCAATGAGGCCTTAATAACGCTAAACGTTATGGAGTCCATTGCATAGGTCGTGACATAATGTAAACGTGTACCAGAAGTTTTACATAAGCAAACACATCCCGCATGCTTTGAGAATATGCCGTAATTACACCCTCATTAACCCACCATGGTGCAATAGATAGCAGCTTTCCTGATACTTAATTGAATTTACCTGGATGAGGTAGTTTCTGGAGTAATTTCTCACCCTGCAAAGACTCACAGCTCCTTGTATGCAGAGCTTATACCCATTAATGTGCAGACTTAAATGTTATCAATAATTACCCCCCCCCCAAATTCACAAGTAATTCAAAGCAGAAATATTTAGAATATTAATTTTGTAAGTAAATCAATATTCAGAGGTTCAATGCGAGTCACCCACTTCTGGTACTATAACTTTGACAAAATAAAAGTATTTGTAGTTATTTTTATATAAACATTAATTTACATCATTATTGTAATCTTTATTTTTCCTTTGAAAAAAAAAAGAAAGACATAAACATATAATGCAGTCATCATTTTGAGTGCTTCACACCGATTATTTTAAGTGAACCCTCCCCATCCATCGCCATATTCACGTTTTATTGCAATAAAACAGCAGCATGTGTAAACAATAGAAGGTTGATGATTTACAGATCTTGACCTTCATACATGTGACTTACTATTACATGTTTTGTTTCAGTCATACGAGTAAGATTAATAATGGAATAACAAAGTTGTTACTGAACTCCAGGGAGAAGTATTTTAATGTAACCGACGATTAATAAACAATAATTAATTGTCTACTGCGGTAGTGTTGACACGTGACGTAGCTCTGACATACATGAGAGCCCAAGTAAACAGTTTCAATATTAGTCGTAGTTTTCCTCAGGATATTTTCCAGTTGTTTACTCGTTTAGAGCCACACAATCGCTTTACGGTGCACGTAAGACAGTAACGTGAGGTAACATGTAAAGTTACGTAAGTTCCCACCTAGCAACAACGTTTTCATTTAGGCGGCCATAAATTA
This sequence comes from Mantis religiosa, assembly GCA_030765055.1. Classification (NCBI taxonomy): domain Eukaryota; kingdom Metazoa; phylum Arthropoda; class Insecta; order Mantodea; family Mantidae; genus Mantis; species Mantis religiosa. The sequence goes on along the minus strand of CM060953.1, from coordinate 33,345,507 downwards.
TCGCAGGTACTTGCTTCATTACACGAAATGATAAAACTCCGTGAGGCAGGCACCTGCTAAAATTGTAGTAGTGTGATAGTACTGCTTATAGACTCACATGGCTTCCTCTATACTTACTTTGCATCAACAATTCTCCAAACTTTTCTCTTTTTCATGTTAATTGACATAAACATTTGAATAAATTATTTTATTAAGAATTTTCTTGTAGGTACAATTAAAATTATGAATATAGTAAACTTAAGCGAGTCACATTTTAAGAGCTAGTTGCTATGATATGACTTTAATCTTTGGATGGCCAAGAGATAAGAAATGAATACCTATTTATTTAAGAAAATTATAATATTTTAAAATTTAAGCTTATAAGGAGTAACTGCATAAAACGTTGTCTATTATAAGGAAATCTATACTTTTGCCACACGAATTTGTCTTAGTAACAGGTTACCAGCAAGCAAAAATCATTCAGAAGAAATTCAAGATGCCTATACGAGTACATTTCATTTATCGTGAGAATGTGTATACATATGGCATTTTAGATAAAATAGTTAGCCATTTTCTAAGCAAGTTCCAAGTAAAGGGTAGCTTGTGAAGTGTGGTCGGCTGGCAAGTCCCGGGCCTTACATAGAGGTACCACCACTGGACCAGTTTGACGGATAGCATCATATAGTATAACTCTAGATTAGCTTGTATTCATAATTACAGGCCAATAGCTTATTTACTTTTTGAATGACAGCATTTTAAACAAGACGAGTGTAGAGGTTTCACGAAAATGGAGGATTTGGAAAAACTAGCCGTGATTAAATAGTTCCATTTGAAAGGCTTAACGCCTAAAGAAATCGAAGAAAAAATGGACATTACATTGAAAGACTCTGTCCCTTTATATACAATGATTAAAAGGTGAGTTGCAGAGTTTAAAATGGGACGTATGAGTACTAGTGATGAGCCTCGCTCTGGACGCCCTGTGAAAGTCAACTCCAGAGATCATTGAAAATATTCGTCGTTTAGTACTGGAAGACCGCAAATAAAAGTTGTTTGAGATAGAAGAGACTGTAAAAATATCAAAAGAACGTGTAGGTAATATTTTAAGTAATGTTTTGGGCTTTCACAAGCTCTGAGCAAGATGGATGCCGCGTTTGTTGATACCTGATCAAAAGTTGCGAATAAAAGCTTTCTGTTAAGATTTAGAGCTCTACCTTAAACATCCCAGTGAAGTTTTGAAATGGCTTATTGCCATGGATGAAACTTGGGTACATCACTACAGTCCAGAAAGTAAATCACAGTCAAAACAGTGGATTACGCCAAATTAACTAACTTCTAAAAAAAGTCAAAGTCAATGTTGTCAGCTAACAAGGTTTTGGGGAGTGTTTTCTGGGATGCACAGGGAATTATTTTTATTGATTACTTGGAAAATGAGGCGGTCCTTCCTGTTAGGAACCTGGTTGAGTCCTCCCAGCTAATAACGTAGGGAAGGTCTCGGCTGAGAGTTACGGATGGGGGAGGTTTCCTGGGCAGGTCGGGGTTTTACTCGGGGTTCGCTCTACATGGACTCTCTTCTTTGTTCCAGGGTGTGGGATACGTCCTGACTGGATGTGGTGTGATTAGCGAAGACACCACCGACTGTTCCGTGATCGATTTATTCACTACTGTACAGATGTATTATTTTATATGGACAGGAATCCTGCGCGGTAGGGATAAGTAGCAACTGTGGTGGGGATAGTGCACCTATCGCCACAATGCGTCACACGCGTAAGATTACGAGACAGGAGGGCGGTGCATAAGGTGTCTAAAAACAAATTTCATTCTCGAAACCAGTTTTGCAGCTCTTATAAACTAAGTTGTAATGCTTACTATGGTAGTAATCTCCACGCTTTTGTTGGATCTTAAATAGTACATAGGCATTTGGAACAAAATCCTGTTCTCCTCCAGCAGGCATGATAAACAACTGTCAGCCTTTCAATATCGCTGCAAAGTCCCTGTAACGTATTTCACTCCAGGCATATGGTCCAGTATGTGCTGTATTTATATAAGTTTCATCCATATAAACTATATAAACTTCACTTCGATATCTCCGAATATTTCGTAAATACTTAAGCCTTTTTGCACGTATGGTGCGATGTTCGATTAAAATTTGTCTGTCACGCTTAGTGTTTTTTTTTTTTTTTTTTTTTTTTTTTTTTTTTTTCAAATAATCCTAGCTTCAAAAGAACTCTCCTTAATGTTCAGACACTGCCTTGGAAGTCAGTAGAATTTTTAAGCTTCATAAACACTTTCTTCAAAGTTGGTCTTTGTTTTTCTGTGCTTTAAAAATTATTCATATTTAGCCTAACTACTTATGAATTAAAACATCAAAATTAAATTTTGTGCATGTTCTTAATCTTTGTTTACTGGGTATAGAGAAGGACGTTGTTGCACTAGCACCAATGGCTTTTCTTTCCTTAATAACTCTCTTAAATTGCTTTCAGACACAACTGTTACCTCAGATACCCTTCCCCAGATTTTTATAGCTGACCCAGACCATTGTTCCTTTTTTATAAATCTGTGGATATTGGTTATTACTTCTCGTGTTTTTAAATGTAGCACTTTATTTCCTAATGTGCTACTAGGAGGCGTCATTTCTAAATGCTCTCTTGGAACCAGGAGACAAGCACATTTTGAAACAAGCTGTAGTGCTACCGAGTAGCTCTGCACGTGTTTAGTTGCTGGCAGCTGGTACGCAACTGACATGCCCTCCTCTCCAGTTGCAACCGTTCTGAGGAGGACTCGTCCAGATGATACCACTGCGCATCGCTCTGCACTTTTCAAGATAAAAAAAAATACATCTGTAATTAGATACCTCACTCGCCACCTGGAAAGTCGCTGTTTGCAGACTCGTGTGTTGTGTTTGGCGGTAACGATAGAGTGTTTTACACGTGTTATGTATTCAGTGTATTCCTACCGCGGCCGCGCCGTGGCTCAGTGGTTAGACCGCGTGGCTCTCACCAAGGCGGCCTGGGTTCGATCCCAGGCGACCGTAAAGTGAGATTTGTGGTGGACAACACGGCGCTGGGGCGGGTTATCTCCGGGATCTCCGGTTTCCTCCGCCATCTCATTCCACCGGTGCTCCATCTTCATCTCATGTATCATCAGTGTCACCGCCTACTGTGTCGTATGTAGTAAAAGCGGGCGTTAAACACTACACATTTCATTTCATTATTCCTACCGCACTGGTATGTACGACGTGGTTCCACTACGCCCCGACCGAGAGAGTGTCTCAGCATCAAAATCACGGATCCGTTATCTCCTGGATTTCCCCCTCTATCGTTACATTTTGAATTTTTGTGTGAATCACGTGTGTAAGTTCTAAACTGTAATTGGTTGTTTTCAATTTCGAGTTTTAACCATCGTACGAATTTTGTATGTGCGCATGACCGAACGTTGATAGTTTCCCACAACGTCCACTTAATTAATTCCGAAGCACGTACACTGCGAAAGTTTAAGAATTCGGATAATCTACGACTCTGTTGTATCGATCACGTACGTATTGGCGTGAAAGATAGGACAGGGCGGCAGACTGACCCTCCACATGGTTCGGAGGCATTGTTCCTGTTATGAAGAAAGCCGACCGACCATGTGTTCTCAACCTTGAGGGACCTCATATTTCTGTTTCTCCGTTCATCTACATTTCTAGTCCATTATACACTTCTTATTTTATATATATATATGCCTTATCTATTATAATGTGTTTTTCTGTAATAGCTAGCCGGTCCATCTTTCAGTCACTCCTTCTTCTTCTTTCTCTAACTCCTTTGTACTGTTAAGCGTGGAATGCAAGCCTCTTCTACCCATTTCCTCCACTTTTCTCGGTCCATTATCATTCTCTTCATTTCTGTCATGGTTTTCCCCTCTATCCTTCCCCAACTTCTTAATATATTCCTGATACAACATGCGTGGCCTTCCCCTAATTCTTTTACCTTCTGGTCTTGTTTCTAAATATCGTTTGGGTTTTCCTTCTTCTGACATGCGGAGTACATGTCCATACCATTTAAGTTGTCTTTTTTCCAATATTTCTTTAACGGAGTGTGTACCCAACTCTTCCCTTATTGTTACATTTCTAATCATATCTCTTCTTGTCTTCCCCACAGCTCGTCTTAAATATCTCATTTCCATAGCTGTTCTTTTGCTTTCTTGTTTCTGTAGGAGAGTCCAGCTCTCTGCTCCATATAATAGAATTGGTAGTATTATTGTTTTAAATACTATAATTTTTGTATCTTTTGTTATTTCCTTTTTTCCCACAACAGTATTATTAATCTGATAGTATACCGAATTGGCCTTTCTTATTCTGTTTAAAATTTCCTGTTCTATTTTTCCATCCTTATTTATAATTGTACCCAGTTATTCATAACTGTCTACCTGTTCTAAGATTTCATCATTACATTTAATTTTAACTTCTTCTTTCCTTCCTATATACATGGTTTTACTTTTGGGTATGTTTAATTCTAAACCTTTTCTAGTTTAATTCTTCTTTCCATTCATTTAGCGCTAATTGTAAATTATTATTACTATTTGCTATTAATATGACGTCATCAGCATATATCAACGATTGTGTCCAAACTGGTCTTAAATTTCTATATGCTGTCATAGTTCTTGCTGTTCTTCTTTTGCAAATTTTCCGTATTTCATCCATCACAACAATAAATAAGAGTGGGCTGAGACTATCTCCTTGTTTAACTCCTCTATTCATCAGAAATGGTTCTGTCAGTCATTCCAATGGGAAAAAAATGTGGGAATTAAAATTCGAATTTAAAGTTCGAATTGGTTGAACATCCACCTTATTCATCAGATCTAGCACCCAGTGACTACCACCTGTTCCCGAACCTCAATAAATACTTTGGAGGACGAAAAATTCACAGCAACGAGGAAGCATTGTTGCGGTAAACAGTTATTTTAAGGAACTTGATAAATCGCACTACAGAGATGGTTCATTTAAATTTGAACACCGATATGACATGTTGAGAAATAAAAGAAATTTCATTTTTTTAATTGTGAGTCCCGGGACTTATCAGCGGACGCTGGTATGAAGTATAATATCTAATAATGCTGTTCTCATCGAATTTAGTACCTTTTGACGCAGAAGAAACTGCCAGAGTCCTTTAATTTTGGTAAACAAACTGTCCTGGATGTAAGTGGAGTGAGGGAGGCGGTGTTTGTAGTCTCAGCATTTGTTTCAGTACCAGTATAACTGTGCACTGTTAACAAGTATAAAACGTGCGATAATTGTACGACTTGACATCTGAATATCGCAGGCCGAAACACGCGACAAGTTAATTTTCTTCGTCGTTACTTTCCTTTTACATGGAAAAGTATATTTTTATGTTAAATTTTTCAAGATGGGGCTAATAATTTTGTTAAATACTAAACGCTTTGGTATTTACAAATAAATAAAATGCTAAGTTGTACGTGGTAATATTTCTTCTTAATATTTCAACCCCAAGCCGGACAATTTTTTTTCCAGATTATCCTGAACAAATGCAAGCCATGTGCAAGACTAGCACTCCAAAAACCAAAATCTCATTTACTGATTGACAGTAACTGAAAAGGTCATCGCCATCGTTTCCAACACGGCACACAGTAAAGCCCGGCTACACGACATCGACTCAGGCATGCAAACATCATGAGCACAACCTCACTTTCACCTCCATATGTCAGCAAAAGCTGGACAGCGCGAGTACAAACCTCCAGGCAAATCAAGCAAAAATAGAGACTGTATATATATATATATATATATATATATATACTGAACGATATCTCACTCCGCAAATACTTGAAACGGGAATGTCATCCCATCTCTAACATTAACACACCCCACCAGAATTGTCCATCTGGTAGCAGTAGACAAGGATTTGGTTCTGAGCTGCAAAGCCTACCAGTTTTTTTTGGCCCATATCAACTGAAATTATATATTAGGGATACCTACTCTGATCTATAGCATTTTACGTTTTACCAATTTTGTAGCTTTTTTGCTGTTGCAGAACTAACGTAAGATTCCCTTGTATTTTTGACGAAAATGGCTGTGGACACCATATTTTTAAAGAAAAAGTCGGTAAAATCCAAACTTTGTATTTAAGATGAGTATCTTCCAGTGATGCAACACAAAAAATTAAAAACTAACCTTTATGTGGAAAATATTTCGTAACATTTTATTTGCTCAAAACTGGCTACAACTGTTTTGATTAAATCATCACATATATGTCATTTTCAGAAAATAATAAAATGTACAACTAGAATTTTCTACTAATAGCCTCTGAAGTTCTCTTCATTCTGAAATACATTTGTATAACTGGCAAACCGTGAAACATAGATGAGATTTTACTAAACACTGTTTATGCTAAATATTTCTGGGTTAAATATTCCCTGTTATTATTTTCACTTTTCCAATAATTATAATTTTCCAAAATGGGAAGTTGTTATTGTTTTCTCTCTCCCTGGTCGTGCAAATGAGACTTTCAAATCCTTCACATAAGACCAGCTCTTGTAAAATTTGACTATCGCTTCAGCCTGTATTCTTTTGTTATAATTGCGCCAACAATGACATATATATGGTAATTTACGTCCTTTAACTTTTTAAAGTCATACCGGACGATGAATGGAATTGGTGAAGTGATGCTCAAATAGGCCCGGGGTCCATGGAGCTTAGAGTTACCCGACATTCGTCTTTTAGGTTAAGGGAAAACCCGGGAAAATATGTTATCCAGGTAACTCGCCCTGACCGAGATTTGAACTGTGTCGGCCCTCGTAGCCACGGTCGTTAGAACGTATCTCTCTAGCGTTCTGCCGCGTAGAGGGTCGCGGGTTCGAGTCCCGCCTTGGGCATGGGTGTTTATGTGTATAGTGTATATGTGTGAAACTAAAGAAAACAGAGAGTAAAATAAACGGGAACAGTAAAAAAAGCGGTTAAATAAGGACATAGATACATAGTTTTTATGAAAAATAGAAACTCGCGACCTCTTGAACGTGAGTCAGACATACTACCATCTACGCAGGTCCGCGCCGTGGCTAAGTGGTTAGACCGCTTGGCTCTCACCAAGGTGGCCCGGGTTCGATCCCAGGCGACCGCAAAGTGAGAATTGTTGTGGACAACATTGGGGCGGGTTTTTTCCGGGATCTCCGGTTTCCCCCGCCATCTCATTCCACCGGTGCTCCTCTTCATCTCATGTATCATCAGTGTCATCGCCTGCGGTGCCGTGTGTAGTAAAAGTGGGCGTTAAACACTACACATTTCATTTCATTTTCATTTACCATCTACGCCACCGAGGCGAGGACATATGTAATAAAGTCAATTCTGCAAATATCTATCTTGATTTACTTGCATGTTTTCATATTATATGTTCAAAAAAATACCCTCGGCAGCAATAAAATATGGATTGGAATGAATGAGAAAGTGACACAAGTTTATTTTGTTAGTAACTTGCAACATGTTAGCATGAAAATGTCTGACACTCTTTGACATTTCCTTTCCATTTCAACAATGCATGTCTAGAGATACTTAAGTATTATGGTTCTTTTGTACATTATGCTACACACTATCATTTGCACGCAATTGTTTTCATTCATATTCATCATTAGTATTCAGTTCCGCCAAGAGGAGAAGTACAAAACGCTACTTGGCCTACTTGATGCTAATACGTGGTAAAAATACTATAGCAATATATTTGATTAATAATATACAGAATTTCGATGTTATAAACTTCCCGTTAACTTTCGAAGTTTTAAAAATGTGATTTTTCTTCCAATCGACTGAGGTTTTCCTTTCTGCTCTCCCGAAATTGGTTCCTTACAGGTTGGTAGCACTCCTGAAGGCATCTGTCAAGCTTTCATGTTTACCCGTAAGGCTTATTCTTGATGGGTTTGTGGGCTACACGTGAAAGCGCTAACAATGCAGGCTTCAAAGTTGAAACTGCTTTTAAACAATGCACTGGTTCTTATGCATTTCTCAACACAGTGCTTTTTTAAACAATGTAAACCGATAGTAGCATTAAATTATGCTTCCTTTTTGCGTTCATTTTTATCGGTAGTGGCCAAAAACATTATGCCAAGAATTACGTATTTAGTGAGGAACGCTACAAATATTGCACGTGTAATCCTGTGATTTTATACAGAGATTTGAAAATTATTAAAGTAAAATGAAGCTTTCTACTATATAATACTCAAGGCTGTATCTTCCAGTACTGAAGCTTTAGAATTATAAGTGCTTCTATAGCTGTCCCCAATCAGAAATAATGACTCTTTGAATTAAAAATGAGTACAAAATCACTTTCACCATTTTATCTTGAAGTTTTTTTTTTTTTTTTTTTTTTTTTTTTTTTTTTTTTTTTTTTTTTGTAATTTACGTCCGCCCCAACGTTAAGTTATATCGGACGGTGAATGATTTGGGTGAAATGGTGCTAAAATGAGTCCAGGGTCCATGGAGCTTAGAGTTGCCCGACATTCGTCTTGAAGGATAAGGGAAAACCCCGGAAAAACCTTATCCAGGTAACTCACCCTGACCGAGATTCGAATTCAGGACCTCTTGAACGTGAGGCAGACATGCTACCATCTACGCTACCGAGGCGGGCTTTATCTTGTAGTGAACAGAAAGAAATATTTTTCTGCGTAAACAAATGTGTATGCCAAAGTTGAATACTTTTAGGTTATAATTTTTAGCCATTGTTTATCTCAGTGTTGTCTGTAAAGTTCAATTTATAACCGTAAATTCAACAATATATTTTTTTCCAGGTAAATTTGTTTAGGTTAAAAAAAACGTTAACCACTGGTGTGACAGTCCTTAGAGGGCCAAGGCCTACCAACCCTACTGCCGGCCTCACGCCCACCTACGCACGGCAGAGGTGGACGATCATCCAACCGATACGGGGAGGAGATGTGGTCAGCATCTCGACATATCCCAACCGGAATTGTTGGTTTCCGTGACCAGGGCCGCTTACCTATCGTAGCTCCTCACTTTCCTCACGATGCTGAGTGGGCAACGGTCCTATACCCGAGACCTAAAATCCCCACCACAGGGATGGGATCGAACCCGGGCCGCTTTCCGCGGCCAGGGACCAAGGCGTGCTGCCTGAGCCCGCTACGCCACGGCGCAGGACAAATTTGTTTAGATCAACAGTTGAATATATGATGTTTCACCAAGAAAAATTACTTGAAATGCAATATTCTTATAGGAAGATGTAAATATTTAAAATTACAATAACTAATTGTTTGGCGTAAGATTTCTATTTCATTTTGTGCTTCTGATTGTGTGCAATACTTCTGATGCAATATTCAGTAAAATCCTCTTTCGATAAGTTCCTGTCGACTGCTATAATGTAAACTGTTTCGCAGAGTGTAAGAGAAAGTGTGTGAGTATGGTTAGCATCATTAAATTGGCTAATAAATTTAATGAAGACCGATAAACTGAATTATTTAACAGAAGTCGCCAAGTATTTGAATCTTAGCACAAGAAGCTGTAATTAAAGTATTGTATTCCATAACCTCTGATGGTCCAACAATACTCCGCTTTAGGTAGCATATACCGAAGCAATTAACAAACGACTATCGTGTTGGGAGAATCTCGCACATCCAAGTTGTACGAACGTGCTTAACGTAAACACAATAGTTCAAGCGGACATTAGCGTGTCACGGTAAGATAAACACTCCGCTTACCTCAGGGAAACCCTTAATGGGCTTCCATTACTATTACACAACGTGGGCTATGAACAATGTGCGGAAATCTCGGTGGGAGTTCAAGAAATTGGGTCACGAGATTATGTAAACAAAAAGGTTCATTCAATGATACACAGGTCTCTTAGTTTAACATCAACTAAATTGGGACATTGCGGGAGGTAATGCAAGCGCCTAATATATCATGTTAAGTAATGTCACTTAATGAAACTTGGTTACTTTTTTATTTGTTCCTTTAATTCCAATGGTTATATCGACGGCCGTTCTCAGTTGGAACATTTCGAAGGTGTTAACTCATATTCGTTGTCTTTTTTTATGTAATCATTAGATCCCGCACTCATTTTCACTCTCATTCATACTTCCAGACTTTGGGGAAGACGAATTATCTTGGTCGGAGAAAAATCCTCCACGCCAGGAATCGAACCCGTGACCCCTAGCACGGCAGGCAGGTGCTCTACCGACTGAGCAACGGGGCCAGCCTTGGTTAGTTTGTTTCGTGATTAATGGGAGATTAAAAGCCCTACTTCACCAAAATTAAATGTGATAAATTTAGGATTTTTTTGGTTGAATTTTTATTTCAATTGCTCAGCACATTTGCTATACAAATTGTGGAGCAATATACATAATAAAATTAAAATATACAGGGATAGAGGATACTCTTATTGGAGTCCTCAAGCTAACTGGTCTGATTAGTGTGAGTATAAATTAAATAACTTCTTCATTACAGAATAAATAAACATTATAGAAATAAAATGTCCTGTGCAAGCGTGCCTTCAGTCTTGGTGCAGCATCAAGGCGACGTCCCAGTTGGAAGAATAAAGCACCTGATACATAAGGAAGGTGAGCAAAGAATCTGCTTGTCGTTGTAGAGATGTACTCATTAATGCTATGTCCAGTTTTCTATGCAGCTGTGCATTCCGGATGTACAACGGGGCGTTCACAGACAATCATAATATCCTAGAGTTGGTGAATATGAGTAGGTGAAGCACATCCCCATACAGGACTGGCATATAGAAAAAGTGGTCGTAGAATACTCTTGTATAGTAGCAGCGTACATTCGACTCGTAAAGAGGATTTGCGGTTGAGGATGGGATTCAACTTGTGAAGACGAGCATCGGCTGTATTTAGTTTGCTTTTGATAAGTGTACTCCATGTCAGCCGACGATCAAGATGGACTCCAAGATATTTGACAAATTTAAGACAGCTGTTCTGTGACATGGCACATTATGGGGCTCTGTTTCCCCGCTATATGTACCCTGAATCGAATCTCAACCATGGAGGTGCGGACTTAGTCTCACGTCACAGCGGAAGTAATGCTGACCCCATAATCCTCTTTTGGACACAGCACTTGCTTCGCAACTTCTCGATTCTCAAAGAACAAATCGTTCGACTGACTCAGTAACTCGCGTGCTCTTATCCCCACATCACGGTGGAATGTTTCTACAAGCATCTGGAAATAGATTATTTCATTCCTGTCCAAACCGAATGGTCTTCAAATTGAGCTGCAGAACCAACGACGAAGTATAGTATAACACAGGAGAGAAAGTCTCCGTGGCCTGAGACGCAGAGAGATTGCAGAAGGTTCCCACACATTCCCTGGGCGGGTTTATGACACCCCATGGCAGTACAGTTACAGACCATTCAAAAACATTTTGACGGCTTCTACATTTGTGAATGAATCTTCTCGGTTTTAGTGTACAGAGTGAATATGGCGTATGGTTTTTTAACGGTTCTGCTTCTTGTGTAGCATACGTTCTCTGCCACACACACATTCGCTGTCCTTGTCCCACTGTGTAAGGGGGCACATTCCTTTCAGGGATTTTCTTTGCGTTGCTGGACAGTATTTTCCTGGCAGTGGGCGGCCCGGCTTTGTGATGGCAGATGTCCCTAATTTATTTCTCTTCACCCCAGTCCGGCTTTGTGGCTGGCGTGAGAATATTCTCTTTCCTATATCGTTTGTCTACAATTACATTACAAAAACAACAATGGAAGTAGCTCCAACGTCCATAAATTCATTTACTTTTCTTTTATCATCCAAAAATTTAATTTAATTACACGACTAGTATCACAGAAAAGAGTAATTTGTACCTGTAAGTGTCATTCCTAGAAAAAAAAAGTTGTTAAAATTAAAAGCGAGAAAACACGTATATGTTGGAAATGAAGAAAACCACTGTCGCCACACTGAACAGTAGTACCAGTCTTTAAACCGAAACTTTCCCTAAAAATGGTGCTAAATTTTACCTTTCTGCAAAAACTTTCTTTTCTGTAAGTGACAAATAATTAACTGTATAAAATGACAAGCTGTATCAGTTTTAAAATGTATTAAAATATAATTTTTGTGCGCAGAATAATAAACTGTATATCAATTTAAAGAGAAAATTCTACTTTTAAGATTACATTTAAAATAATAAAAATGGATTTTTTGGTGTTTTCACTATTTATTGAAATAAATTATTTTGCTACTATACAGGCAACTGCATTTAAGTTAGCTTAATTTTAAGAATAATTAGTGAAAATTTAAATGAAATCCAATGAGTGCAAGAAGTAATATTTACGCTATTAACTCTCCCCACACGAGTCTTTAAATAGTTCCCCCACTGGCAGGAGGCGTCGACTGTTTTAGGCGTTATTCATTTATTGAAGTGCATCTTTATATTTCAAGTAGATTAGTAGAGGGTTGGGTCACGTCAGGTTATGTAAGGTTGATTGTTAACCCCGATTCCTTGGTAACTCAGTTCTTGTCTGTTTTCATCTCGTTCGTATGTGATAGCCTAATGAACTACTTTTAATTTTGTGATTTTTGATGAAGCAAGTACACGCAAGGCTTTTTTTTTTTAGGGGAGAGGTATTTAACGTCCTTCAATGTAGGTCATATAATTTGACCAGTAAATTGATTTTAGATCCTTTCTTTGCTAAAATATCAGACATTTCTTCTTCTTCACTTCATGGCATAGGCAATCAAGTGCCTATTCCGCCTTCTAAGTCATCCAGCCATCGTTTCCTGGGTCTGCCCACCGATTTCCTACTTTTAGGATGATACTGTAATATTTGTTTTGTAAGTCTATTATCTGGCATTCTTTCAACATGTTCCTTCCATTTTTGTTTGAGATCTTTTAATCTATCATTCATACTAAAAATGTCCAGCTCTTCTCTTATATTTTCATTTCTTATTAAGTCCCTCTTCGTGCATCCTTTCACACTTCTCAAGAATTTCATTTCTGAAGCCTGTATTTTACTCTGTTGCTTTTTAGTTAACGTCCAAGTCTCACTTCCGTATGTCAGTATAGGTACAGCCATAACTTTGTAGAACTTTAATTTTGTTTCTTTACGTATATTATTTCTAAATATTCTATTTATTTTATTAGGTTAATTAATGGAAATTAATTATTCTTTCACACTGGCCGTGTGTTGGCTAAATTGTGGAAACGTTGAGTCAGACTGAAAAATTCAATGCCATAGCCGGGATTTGAACCACGGATCTTCTGGTTTCCGTCCAGCCGCACTACCATTGTGCTACTATGGCCAACGTGCCGATATGACATTAAATTTTCCAACTGACTCGTATTTTCCCGGTAAACCACTTAGGAGTTCTCATAAACACATGAGACAACTACCTTAATGGCGACTTACTACATGTAAGTACTTTAAGGCCCGGGCTTTATAGTTAACCACTATTAGGTTAATTAATGGAAATTAATTATTCTTTCACACTGGCCGTGTGTTGGCTAAATTGTGGAAACGTTGAGTCAGACTGAAAAATTCAATGCCATAGCCGGGATTTGAACCACGGATCTTCTGGTTTCCGTCCAGCCGCACTACCATTGTGCTACTATGGCCAACGTGCCGATATGACATTAAATTTTCCAACTGACTCGTATTTTCCCGGTAAACCACTTAGGAGTTCTCATAAACACATGAGACAACTACCTTAATGGCGACTTACTACATGTAAGTACTTTAAGGCCCGGGCTTTATAGTTAACCACTATTAGGTTGATTAATGGAAATTAATTATTCTTTCACACTGGCCGTGTGTTGGCTAAATTGTGGAAACGTTGAGTCAGACTGAAAAATTCAATGCCATAGCCGGGATTTGAACCACGGATCTTCTGGTTTCCGTCCAGCCGCACTACCATTGTGCTACTATGGCCAACGTGCCGATATGACATTAAATTTTCCAACTGACTCGTATTTTCCCGGTAAACCACTTAGGAGTTCTCATAAACACATGAGACAACTACCTTAATGGCGACTTACTACATGTAAGTACTTTAAGGCCCGGGCTTTATAGTTAACCACTATTAGGTTAATTAATGGAAATTAATTATTCTTTCACACTGGCCGTGTGTTGGCTAAATTGTGGAAACGTTGAGTCAGACTGAAAAATTCAATGCCATAGCCGGGATTTGAACCACGGATCTTCTGGTTTCCGTCCAGCCGCACTACCATTGTGCTACTATGGCCAACGTGCCGATATGACATTAAATTTTCCAACTGACTCGTTTTTATTTGAAATTTTAAAACCTACATTCACTAGCTGCTTCCATTTGCACACTAGGTCGTCAATATAAATACTAAAAAGTGTGGGTGATAAAGTACACCATTGTCTGACACCGTGATTAGTAATGATTTTTTTTTTTTAGAAATTTTACCATTGTTCTTCACATTTATTTTTGTTTGGAAGTAGAACCATTGTATCATTTTTACTAATTGTTGTGGGTATCCTCGTTCTTCCAATATTTGCCACATTTTGCATCGGTTTACCCTATCGAAGGCTTTTTCAAAGTCAATAAACGCCATATGCGTTTCTTTATTATACTCCCTATGTTTTTCAATTAGTTGTTTAACAATAAAAATGTTATCTACACAGAATCTGCCTCTTCTAAATCCATTTTTTCTACCGAGAGAAGACATTCAGCTATATTCTGTAACCTTTTGTTTATTATTTTAGCAAATATTTTATAGGCCGTATCCAGTAAACATATTCCTCTGTAATTGCTACAGTCATTTCGTTTCCCTCTCTTAAAGATAGAGATAGTTTGGGCCATAAGCCAATCTTCTGGGATACATTGCTTCTTCCAGCACATATTATAGAAATGTAGCAGTCGGAGCTTTAGCAATAACCCCCCCATATTTAAATAACTCTGCGTTCAATCCATCTTGGCCCCTTGCTTTCCTTTTCTTTCAGCCATTTCATTTCCAAAAAACATCACAGTGTGCAGGAATCAAGTGCAAGGCTATATATTTTTATGTAGGTTTTGCATTTTTTTTTTTATCTTCATCATTTTGAGCCAAGTAGTAGAACCAATAGCTTGGAGGGCGGCTCTAGAATCAGACAGAATAACTACATTTTTGTATTGAAATAACTACGGAAATACATTTTGAAGGCTGCGCCATGGCTGAATGATTAGACCGCTTGGCTCTCACCTAGACGGCCCGGGTTCGATCCCAGGTGACCGCAAAGTGGGATGAGGACAACATGGCGCTGGGGTGGGTTTCTTCCTGGACCTCCGGTGTCCACCACCATCATTCCACCAATTACTCCATCATTCGTTCATTCCAGGTGTTGGGTCGGCCCTCAATCCTGATGTCATATATATATATATATATATATATATATATGCTTCGACTGCCTCGCTCTGAGAGAATCCAAGTGACTCCTAACACCAGCATCGGTGAGAAAGGGAGACATAAAAATAAATTTTGAAGGATATATATTATTTTCCCAATTTTTATAAAACAAAAAGAATGCAGGATTTGCACCTAATCAGCCTGTTCTTCGAAGAATTTTTTTATAAAAATTTCGATGTCACTAAAATACACCATTCCTTAAATAATTTTCTTGTTAACCAACTCCAGTATATTTTTTTAATTACTTTGAACCCTTTTCTCAAATGGGAAGTTGTATTCATTTTTCTTTCTCTTGCTCATGCAAATAGAAAACGAATTTCAAAGCCATTACTTAGCGACCAACTTTTACCATTTTGACAACCGCTTGAAAAACTACTATATTTTCTTATTTCCCATTCACTTACAGGAAAATGTGGTATAACACAATTTCTTAAAATGTTTATCCAATTAAAATAAAATACATAAAATAATAATCATTTGTAAGAACAGTTTGTACATGACTGGGTAAGAGGATGTCATTTGATTTTATGTTAGTTATGTAATATAAGGAATGTCATGAGAAATGAGGCAGTAATTTGTAGAGCAAATCGTATGGAAGCACTAGTCTTGGGATGGGTTTTTTATGTACTTTTAATAGTTGAGTATTTTTATTTTATTTTACATTTTAGCTTAATTTGTGTAGCTTTTAGGTTTTAGTGTTGACTTCGGGCCCAAATGACCTTGTTGTCGACGGGCCCTAAAACACCACATACTCACTCACCCCCTTCGAATCTCGTCACAAATCCACTGCAAAACTGTGTAGGTACAAAGGTAAAATAGCGCTCCTCCTTTGAGAGCCGTATAGCAGAAAATCAGTTCCTACATATACTGACATCGATAGTGAATTTAAGTTGGTGCTATGGCGTGGAAGAAACGGAGAACGTTTAGCATCAGACACTAATAGCAAATCGGAGTAAAAATAGATACCACTTATACACAAGCTCAGTGTATGTACAGTACTGAAAGGCATCTGGAAGGAATTGTTCACGCTTTAATAAAATCAGTATCGTGTTTGACTGCGTGACTGTTTGTTTTACCTACTTAGTTCTAACATTATATCCAAACACATTTTAGGTGTAGAATGTGTATATCAACAAGAATATAATGTATTTTCAATGTTTCATAAAGTTTCATCAATGAAATGATCCAAGTACATGTAAACATATACACAATTTATTGACAAATTCAGCTTGCATCAATTGTTGGCTGCCATAAACAAAGAATAACAAACAACAAGATTCTATAATTACATAACATTGAAATGACAAACAATATAAATAAGTTTTAATAAAGTAGCAAATGTATAAAACACCAGCTGAAGATAAATTAGTGTCAAAACATAAACTGTAAAACACCTTTACCTAATACAAAGTTCTATACAGAAATTCATATAAAACAAATGACTTTTGAATATCGTTAGTGACACTTTAATAACAGTGAGGGCCACTGCTTGAATAAATGAAGTCTACAATTTATATTTCCTGTAAAAGGGAACCAAAGCACCTCGTGCTGTACTCGTGTGAGATTTTCTCTTTGCAGTTTTGTATAAATTATTTCTATAAACGCAAAATTTTTATCCACTTTATGTTAATCGTGTTACAGTTTGTAGAAATTGTTTTATTAACACAACTTCCCAATATATGTGAGGGAAACGATAGTGAAAACTACAGTGAGCTGATCGCTATGCTATAGAATTGGAATTACATTCTCTTTGTATTAACAAGAGGGGGAAAATGACTTCACATTTTCATACAAAAGTACAAGACATACATAAATAAATATCTACATACATATAGCATATCAAAAAACGGTTATTCATTAAATTCTATACCAGGTGTTCTCGATTTTTATGCAATCCGCATTTTATACTCCCAACATGAAAACATCGACCCTATTACTAGATTCTACACGCGTATTTAATATGTATATTAAACACTCGATGAAATTAGTACTAAGATGTTATCGCATCGCCTGTAATATCTATTAATGATTAGACAGCTGACGTTTGCATATGTGATGTAATATTGTTACGTGAGAATTGAACAGTGTATTTCTACGGAAATAAAGAACATTTAGAATTTCGGCAAATTGGACTTTTAATTCTACGAATCCGCAGAGTTACAATATTATTACTTAAATGACAAAAGCTCTGAGGTGCACGAGACCTAGTTTACGGAAAAATGTAAGTAAACTGTTGTTTAATAATAAGTCCGATTTGACTGTACAGGTCTATGATATGAGGCGTGTCTCTAATTTTTTCCTAATTTTTGGCAGCCAACTCCTGCTCTAAACACAAGAATTCGCCATTTTCTTTTTAGCTGATGTTAGTGTACTCATATAATAGGTCCCTTTTTTCCAAGGTGTTTACTGAATTACAATAGTAAGTCGCCACAAAAACGGTGTATCTCGGATGCGAGAGCCCCTAGTGGTCTACCGGGGAAATATACGAGTCAACTGGAGAATTTAATGTCAGGAAGGCACGTTGGCCATGGTAGCTCAAAGGTTAAGAGCGACTGGACGGAAACCAGTAGATCCGTGGTTCAAATCCCGGCCATGGCATTGAATTTTTCATGTTGACTCAATCCATCAAATATGTTAGCCTATATACGGCTAGTGTGGAGAAATGATTAATTTCCATCAATTAACTAAAATAATAAGAGTTAAATGATGAAGCCTGGGACTTAAGTACTTACAATAGTAAGTCGCCACAAAAACGGTGTATCTCGGATGCGAGAGCCCCTAGTGGTCTACCGGGGAAATATACGAGTCAACTGGAGAATTTAATGTCAGGAAGGCACGTTGGCCATGGTAGCTCAAAGGTTAAGAGCGACTGGACGGAAACCAGTAGATCCGTGGTTCAAATCCCGGCCATGGCATTGAATTTTTCATGTTGACTCAATCCATCAAATATGTTAGCCTATATACGGCTAGTGTGGAGAAATGATTAATTTCCATCAATTAACTAAAATAATAAGAGTTAAATGATGAAGCCTGGGACTTAAGTACTTACAATAGTAAGTCGCCACAAAAACGGTGTATCTCGGATGCGAGAGCCCCTAGTGGTCTACCGGGGAAATATACGAGTCAACTGGAGAATTTAATGTCAGGAAGGCACGTTGGCCATGGTAGCTCAAAGGTTAAGAGCGACTGGACGGAAACCAGTAGATCCGTGGTTCAAATCCCGGCCATGGCATTGAATTTTTCATGTTGACTCAATCCATCAAATATGTTAGCCTATATACGGCTAGTGTGGAGAAATGATTAATTTCCATCAATTAACTAAAATAATAAGAGTTAAATGATGAAGCCTGGGACTTAAGTACTTACAATAGTAAGTCGCCACAAAAACGGTGTATCTCGGATGCGAGAGCCCCTAGTGGTCTACCGGGGAAATATACGAGTCAACTGGAGAATTTAATGTCAGGAAGGCACGTTGGCCATGGTAGCTCAAAGGTTAAGAGCGACTGGACGGAAACCAGTAGATCCGTGGTTCAAATCCCGGCCATGGCATTGAATTTTTCATGTTGACTCAATCCATCAAATATGTTAGCCTATATACGGCTAGTGTGGAG
This sequence comes from Mantis religiosa, assembly GCA_030765055.1. Taxonomy (NCBI): domain Eukaryota; kingdom Metazoa; phylum Arthropoda; class Insecta; order Mantodea; family Mantidae; genus Mantis; species Mantis religiosa. The sequence continues at coordinate 33,326,579 of CM060953.1, read as the reverse complement.
AAATGATTAATTTCCATCAATTAACTAAAATAATAAGAGTTAAATGATGAAGCCTGGGACTTAAGTACTTACAATAGTAAGTCGCCACAAAAACGGTGTATCTCGGATGCGAGAGCCCCTAGTGGTCTACCGGGGAAATATACGAGTCAACTGGAGAATTTAATGTCAGGAAGGCACGTTGGCCATGGTAGCTCAAAGGTTAAGAGCGACTGGACGGAAACCAGTAGATCCGTGGTTCAAATCCCGGCCATGGCATTGAATTTTTCATGTTGACTCAATCCATCAAATATGTTAGCCTATATACGGCTAGTGTGGAGAAATGATTAATTTCCATCAATTAACTAAAATAATAAGAGTTAAATGATGAAGCCTGGGACTTAAGTACTTACAATAGTAAGTCGCCACAAAAACGGTGTATCTCGGATGCGAGAGCCCCTAGTGGTCTACCGGGGAAATATACGAGTCAACTGGAGAATTTAATGTCAGGAAGGCACGTTGGCCATGGTAGCTCAAAGGTTAAGAGCGACTGGACGGAAACCAGTAGATCCGTGGTTCAAATCCCGGCCATGGCATTGAATTTTTCATGTTGACTCAATCCATCAAATATGTTAGCCTATATACGGCTAGTGTGGAGAAATGATTAATTTCCATCAATTAACTAAAATAATAAGAGTTAAATGATGAAGCCTGGGACTTAAGTACTTACAATAGTAAGTCGCCACAAAAACGGTGTATCTCGGATGCGAGAGCCCCTAGTGGTCTACCGGGGAAATATACGAGTCAACTGGAGAATTTAATGTCAGGAAGGCACGTTGGCCATGGTAGCTCAAAGGTTAAGAGCGACTGGACGGAAACCAGTAGATCCGTGGTTCAAATCCCGGCCATGGCATTGAATTTTTCATGTTGACTCAATCCATCAAATATGTTAGCCTATATACGGCTAGTGTGGAGAAATGATTAATTTCCATCAATTAACTAAAATAATAAGAGTTAAATGATGAAGCCTGGGACTTAAGTACTTACAATAGTAAGTCGCCACAAAAACGGTGTATCTCGGATGCGAGAGCCCCTAGTGGTCTACCGGGGAAATATACGAGTCAACTGGAGAATTTAATGTCAGGAAGGCACGTTGGCCATGGTAGCTCAAAGGTTAAGAGCGACTGGACGGAAACCAGTAGATCCGTGGTTCAAATCCCGGCCATGGCATTGAATTTTTCATGTTGACTCAATCCATCAAATATGTTAGCCTATATACGGCTAGTGTGGAGAAATGATTAATTTCCATCAATTAACTAAAATAATAAGAGTTAAATGATGAAGCCTGGGACTTAAGTACTTACAATAGTAAGTCGCCACAAAAACGGTGTATCTCGGATGCGAGAGCCCCTAGTGGTCTACCGGGGAAATATACGAGTCAACTGGAGAATTTAATGTCAGGAAGGCACGTTGGCCATGGTAGCTCAAAGGTTAAGAGCGACTGGACGGAAACCAGTAGATCCGTGGTTCAAATCCCGGCCATGGCATTGAATTTTTCATGTTGACTCAATCCATCAAATATGTTAGCCTATATACGGCTAGTGTGGAGAAATGATTAATTTCCATCAATTAACTAAAATAATAAGAGTTAAATGATGAAGCCTGGGACTTAAGTACTTACAATAGTAAGTCGCCACAAAAACGGTGTATCTCGGATGCGAGAGCCCCTAGTGGTCTACCGGGGAAATATACGAGTCAACTGGAGAATTTAATGTCAGGAAGGCACGTTGGCCATGGTAGCTCAAAGGTTAAGAGCGACTGGACGGAAACCAGTAGATCCGTGGTTCAAATCCCGGCCATGGCATTGAATTTTTCATGTTGACTCAATCCATCAAATATGTTAGCCTATATACGGCTAGTGTGGAGAAATGATTAATTTCCATCAATTAACTAAAATAATAAGAGTTAAATGATGAAGCCTGGGACTTAAGTACTTACAATAGTAAGTCGCCACAAAAACGGTGTATCTCGGATGCGAGAGCCCCTAGTGGTCTACCGGGGAAATATACGAGTCAACTGGAGAATTTAATGTCAGGAAGGCACGTTGGCCATGGTAGCTCAAAGGTTAAGAGCGACTGGACGGAAACCAGTAGATCCGTGGTTCAAATCCCGGCCATGGCATTGAATTTTTCATGTTGACTCAATCCATCAAATATGTTAGCCTATATACGGCTAGTGTGGAGAAATGATTAATTTCCATCAATTAACTAAAATAATAAGAGTTAAATGATGAAGCCTGGGACTTAAGTACTTACAATAGTAAGTCGCCACAAAAACGGTGTATCTCGGATGCGAGAGCCCCTAGTGGTCTACCGGGGAAATATACGAGTCAACTGGAGAATTTAATGTCAGGAAGGCACGTTGGCCATGGTAGCTCAAAGGTTAAGAGCGACTGGACGGAAACCAGTAGATCCGTGGTTCAAATCCCGGCCATGGCATTGAATTTTTCATGTTGACTCAATCCATCAAATATGTTAGCCTATATACGGCTAGTGTGGAGAAATGATTAATTTCCATCAATTAACTAAAATTACTTTGCCATGTACACTCTAATGAAAAGTTTGTAAAATCGCCTGGAAACGCTAAGTAAGAGTCAGTGAAGTAAATGTTTTTGAGCTGTCCTTTAGCGAACAGCACGTTTTGTCCCTTAAATCGCTATTCCTCTGAATTTTGTACATTCCTCTCTATAAGAACAAGTAGTACAGTTAAGTAAGCGCAACACTTGACTAAGGCTCGTATGCAGTTTGATGGGTGGCCTACCTTCCAAAACATTAAGGCGCGGCTGACTCAGCTGGTATAGTTCTTTCTCTCGAGAGCTTTAAAGCTTCATCACGTGACATGTAAATGTTAAGAGCACAGATCTAATGGTCTGTACTTTCATGGGTTTTCCTTATGCTTCTGCACATTAAACATTTTCATCTAATGCAGTTTGTACACAATTGTATTCAAATATTTAGCAAAAATTCAGCTATGTTACACAGATATCTTCAAGAAAATGCGCTAGCCTAAAACTACACGGGGAGTCGCGCCGTGGCACAGTGGTTAGACCGCTTGGCTCTCACCAAGGCGGCCAGTGTTCGATCCCAGGTGACCGCAAAGTGAGATTTGTGGTGGACAACACGGCGCTGGGGCGGGTTTTCTCCGGGACCTCCGGTTTCCCCCGCCATCTCATTCCACCGGTGCTCCATCTTCATCTCATGTATCATCAGTGTCACCGCCTGCGGTGTCGTGTGTAGTAAAAGCGGGCGTTAAACACTACACATTTCATTTCATTAAAACTACACTCTACATGATGAAATATTGGTTAGTTTTTAAATTTAATTTTTATAACGAGTTTGATCAAAAGAGGTTATGTTCAAGATGTTTGCTGACAGATAAGAGGTACATCTTCAGTTTCATTGGAATAACCTGTCAGGTCTTCTTCAGCCCGCCTCTGTAGCTTAGGTGGTAGCGTCGTGTCTGTCTCACGTTCAAGAGGTTCCGAGTTCGAATCTCGGTCAGGGTGAGTTATCTGGATAAGGTTTTCCTGGGGTTTCTCTTATCCTGAAATATAATTGTTAAGATTTCCGAATCCTGGGCTTATTTGAGTATTAGGAGTACCGGTTAAAGAACGTTAGTTAAAAATGTTTTCTTTATTCTGAATGACTTTTGAACAGTCGAAGATAAGATCTATTTGAGTGAAATAAATTTTTTGTGAGTTCACCATTTTGGATATATTCTTTTGATATTGATTTGAATTTTCAAATACTTCATTAGATTTCTCAGCTACAAATCGTTGTGTTGTGGTCCTTAAGCTAAATGTGAGTAACTTGTAGTAACAGAGTTCACATGCGAGGTCTGGCGTTTCTCAACTCTTGACTCTGAAGGCTGACAACCTCGGCTGAACTCGTTTTGTAACCATTAGACGCATTCGCAGGTGCTATATCATACCCGGCGTAGAAAACGAAAGTGATTTGGTTCGTTAAAAGAATGTGCCCTTGGTACGGTTCATTCCTTATACTCTTTTTAGTCTTAAGAAAGAAAAATACCGCTATTAATGTTCTAGTGTCTAAGGTTTTGCCTTATAGGTGTCTGTTGATTTATCGAACCCTCAAAAGGCAATGACGGCATTCCAAAGCTGCAGACAAGTAGCGGTGTTTCCAGAACTACCTTTGTCGTCATTGACAACTTGCATCTTCTTATAGATACATAAAACCATCTGTTAAACTAGGATGCAGTGATTCATTGCTAATGCATGTTTTTCTAGAGTTTACTATCCGATTAACCTACATGAGTGTGGAAGATGGAGAAACTGAGGAACGTATGCAAAAATATTGTGACTTTAGCTAGGTTTTAAACTGTCACTTTATCCAGTTCTCACGTTACTTTTCGTTCATATCGGACGATGCATGAAATAGGTGAAATTATGCTTAGGTGAATCCAGGGTCCATTGAGCTTACAGTTACCAGACATACATATTTTAAGATAAGGGAATAACCCGGAAAAAAAACGTTATACAGAAAACTCTGACCTGACTGAGTTCCGCACTCGGGACCTCCTTTTTTTAAACCAAGAAAAATGTATATGTATATATATTTTTTTCGTTTCCTTATTTAACAGTTTTTTATTCTTTCCGTTTATTTTCCTATCTTTTTTCTGTAGTTTCACACATAAACACCCATGCCCAAAGCGAGACTCGAACCCGCGACCCTCTACGTTTTGGAACGCTAGACATACGCTTTAACGACCATGGCTACAAGGGCCGGCTGTCTTGAACATGTGACAGACACGCTATTATCTACTGTGACTTTGTGGGTTCGTAAAATTAAAGGTCCAATTTGCAGAAATTCAAAATGCTGTTTATTTCCTTAGAAACACACTTTGGTCAACCCTTACAGGAGCAGAATTACGTAACATACACGAATACAATCGACAAGGTCGTCGATCATAGAGTTCACTTTCAAAACACAGCTGCAGGCACACGAATCAATTTCGACTCTCGACTTACGACTCTCTGGCGATCCGCGGCTGCTTATATAGCTCCGCTCATATTACTAGACATTCCTGGAATGTTCTGTAACAGAAATCGAACCGTCCAGTAGCTATCTGTCCCTTTGTGCGCCCGGCCGCAACAGTGCTCGCGACACTACGCTATCGAGGCGGGTTTACTGTCTCTTAATCTTATTTCAATTAAGGCTTCACTTAGCTCACTCAAGAATAGTCAAGAATTGTTACGTAGTGTTTGGTTCAAAGGTCGACCATAATCTATCTGTTAAAAACAAAGTATACATCAAATCCTGTTAAAAGAAATACATTAAAAATCCATAAATAGGTTCAGAAATTAATTTTATTTTCTTCATTCCTTTAATTTCTTCCAGCTTAATTCCATTTTTATTTACAGCTCTGAGTTTGCTACGAAAGTCAACACAGGTTGTCCTTAGAATCAATGTTTTAGAGTGCAGAAAGACATATAAGGCAGAATTTTAATTTTACTGAAGTGGAGTAGACATTCTAACTACCTAACTGTCGAAACCTCTAAAAATTTGCTTCATTGAGTAATAAGGCTAGCTTTAAACTTACATTGCATGTTAGCAGTGATATATAATCTAATATTTAATAATATTTTCTCAATGAAAGAATTATTTGAGAATAATTTGGAGAATATTTATCAAAATAAAGTACTTAAACCTAAAACTAAAGTATTAAAAATAAAGTACTGCATTCCGTCCAAAAATTAGATGTCAGGATTTCAGAAAACGCATGTTTCGAGTGCTCTGAATAATATATGCTTAATCATGATGCTGGATTTCAGTTCAGCTCCTCTTGGAAACCGGCCTTAAAATGGAAATCAGTCGGCTTAAGAAACAGATCTATACGGCTTCATCATAAAGTTAAGTAGTTACGTTTCTTTCACCTAATTAATTTTCTTTACTCACGCCATCTCCTGACCTGGCACTTAATTTACTGAAAACAGTCTTTTGTTCAGTAATGCGAGCATTGATAGTGTTTTGTCTTTGTTGATATTTGTGTTATATCCAGTGTTTCATTTGTGGTTATAACATTTCTTAAAATACCCTGGTAATGGGAGCGATGTGCGCTCCCGAAACGTAGGTATCTAATCGTCTTTTCACCTGGCTTGTTTCCCGAGAAGATCTTGAACATATTCGTCATCAGGAAAGCTTCAGGTCTTATTTTAAAAGCTCTGAAGTTTTTAAACTCTTGTTCTTTCTAATTTACGTACTCTAACGTTAAGTCATATCGGATGATAAATAAAATGGGTGAAATGATGCTGCAATGAGCCCAGGGTCCTTAGAGTTCAGAGTTACCCGTCATTCATCTTTCAGGATAAGGGAAAACTCCAGGAACAAACCTTATCCAGATAATGCACCCTGACCTGGATTCGAACTAGGGACTTTTTGAACGTGAGGCGGATACGCTACCATCCACGCTACCAACTTGGGCAGCTGGGCAGTTCTGAAGTTCTAAATATGAGTTACAGATTTTTTAAAGAAAATCCTTCGACCCAAACTGCCGTTACGTGGATTTTTTTCCTTCACTATATTGATTTTCTCAAAAAGGTAACGATTTTGTTAAAATGCCAAATGTTTAAGCTTTCATCATAAAATAATGAAATAATGTGTAGGTACATATATCTTGAATTACCTGACAGTGACTTGTTTATTCTTAGGCACTTATATCAAGTTCGTATATCATAATTTTACTACACAAAAATGAGATAGGTATGTAGATATCCTAAAGCGAACAATTTATATAAAATAAAAATATTTGTGATGTTTTTAGTTATTAAGTTTGAATGTAAAACGTTTTAAACTTCTCTGAACTGCATTATTTATTTTCCATGCTCATGCAGAATACGTTCCACATAGCTATCGTCTTGGGAAAAAATTGACTAACGCTTTTATTGTAATATTCTTATCCCTATAGCAAAATTAATAAATGACAAATGCAGGATTAACAGGAAGTATATGGCGAACACTGAATTTACTGCAGCTACTGACTTCAAATCTGGGGTAAATGGAAAAAGTGTGAAGTGTTACATCATTCGTAATGTAAGAGCAGTGCTAGAGCAGGAGAATTTAACTGGTGCGAGTGTTGAATGTGAACACGCTACTTATACAGCTGTTGTTAAGAGGATAAAAGAGCTGCTTCCAGAAGGTTCATTAGCGAAAAGAAAGAAGCGAGCGAACGAGCGAGGGTTTTGAATGAGAGTTGAAGCACTCGTCCTCGTTTATCACTGCTCATAATTGCAGATCTACAGTCTGATGAAGTACAGCGATGCTTGAATGCAACTTCCCTAAGCGAAATATTATTGCTGTCGTTAAATGGATCGCCTCTTTGAAAAAGTGACATCTTCTTGTGTTCTTCTGCAAACTCAGTCACTGAAATACTGCTATGCCAATAATTATAATAGTCTGATATTTTGTTTAGGATGTCAGCTTTCAAGATTTAATAATATAGCAAAATTTCGGTTGTGCAATTCAGTGAAAAATACATTCAAGCTTGTACTGCAGCCAATGCTTTTAAAAGTGATGTAAGTTATCGAGGAAAGTGCTATATTTAGACCGCGAAATAATTATATTATGGTGTTATAATGAACTATTTTAATTTTAGAACAGTTTGGGACAGGAATTCTTATCCGTAATTAATTTGTCTCCATCTTAATCAGTCACACGTTCGGGTGCAATTTGGCGCGGGATTTCTAAGTTTGAGATGGGATGCACGTCGACTTTTCGAAGACCCACGTCGAGAAGCTTGTATTTTGAGTTGTTTCTTGATGATTGTGTTTGATTAAATAAGAGTCATTAGAATCTTGGTTTCAGGCGTGGTTCGGAATAAAGTTTCGGAGAAGTTACAAATTTTGTAACTATTTAATTGTATTATTTAGATTTCATTTTACTTGAACTTCCTTTCCCAGTCACTTCCAACATATCGATAAATTATTACGTTATTATTTTTAAGCAGTTCCAACTATTACATAACTGTTCTTGATCCTGCACCACTATCCATCACACTCACGCCCGCCTTGGTAGCGTGGTGGTAAAATGTCTGCCTCACGTTCAAGAGGTCCCGAGTTCGAATCTCGGTCAGGGTGAGTTACATGGATAAGGTTTTTTCCGAGGTTTTCCGTTATCCTATAAGACGAATGTCGGGTAACTCTAAGCTCCATGGACCCCGGACTCATTTTAGCATCATTTCATCCATTCCATTCATCGTCCGATATGACTTAACGTTGGAGGACGTAAATTACAAAAAAGTGAAAGTGAAATCACACTCAGTATTACAAAACATCTCTATCTAGATTATTCATTTTTCGTAACTATCGTTACTCCTCTCTTAATTTTGTGATTGGCCGATTTAATTCACGTCACAACATTACGCCATACAATTATTGCTACGGCCAATCACGAAATTATATATATTTTTACTTATTTAAATGACTAAATAGATATACATACTCATTTTTTTATAAATCTATAAACTTTTCATACCTCCTCCAAACATAACCCGAAACTACTGTTACAAATTGAAATTTCAATACTCCATGGTTTCCGACTTTTTTTCAACGATACCAACTCCCTCAGCTGTCAATGCATTTTGCATGTGCAGAGCTGCCAACATATGAGTAACAAATACCATCATGGAAATTAGACATTCTTGATTTGAATATGTAGAGTCAGGCTGAGCAAATTCAATGCCACAGTCGGTATTTGAACCACGAATCTCCAGGTCTTCATCCGGTTACTCTTAAAATATTGAGCTACCATGGCCAATATGCCAGCATGACATTAAATTCTCCAAATGACTCGTATTTTTGCAGTAAATCACTAGAGGTTATCATATACAATGAGATACTTACACCATCCTCAGCCCTCAGCCACAAAGCCCATTAAGCATAACCGAAGGACGTTTCTTATAAGGAATAAACAACTGAAGAGCGACCGGAGGATTTATATAGCTATAGTCAATAACATAGGTTTTAAATGAGTATTAGGTATCCCATTTCACGGCCTGAAGAAACCATTTTCTCTGCTGTAATTCATTGCTTTAGCATTTCTGTTTGTCACCACGATATACAATTTGGAGCAATGTGTGGTCTAACCTCAGTCTGAGCAGAAGGTGTGCGTGGATATATAGGAGTAAGGAGGACACCGATGAATCTGAAATCCAAGTTTAAGACTTGTTTAATGACTGCTTCTCTTTCTTATCACGTAAATCGCGAAGTTACTGACCAAGGGACACCAATCTGTATTACTGTCTGGAGTTACCTATGTGAAATGCATATTACACGATAACACTTAATTTGTTATTTACGCAGGAACAGATACTTCCGTCTCGGGTCACGTCTGCCCTCCTGGACGGACCGTCCAGCTGTGTCCGAGATTTCCCTCACGAAAGCTGTCTTATCAACACCAAAATTCCTTTTGTTACCATGACACTCGTATCTTTTGTTTCGGTGACCAGCTACTAAGGAAGGGTCCGCACTTCTTGCCAAGTGTTTGCCAGATGGACCGCGACCTTATTTCCCTACCAGTGAGCTGCTAACCCAATAAACATCCTGTTTCACATTTAACGAATATTTGCAATGTTCATACCTAATCTTTTACGATTCTTAATTCACTGAATCCATAATTTGGGTATCAATGAGCGGAAAGCAAAACAGAAGAAGCAAAACACAAACAAGTTGAAACATCGCCAATTCAGCGAATTTTGCTTCTCGTTCAGACTGGCAGTTCCCATCGCGCATGCGCAGTAGCGGATAGATTGCCATATTTCTTGTCCTTATGCCATTATTTTCCTTTGAATGAAAACGTACAAATAGTTTAGGTGTATAATTAAGTACAGTATGCGCAATTTATCTTGAGCGTTCGTCTCCCAAGTCCTCACTCGGTAGGTTTCGGCTAACTCCGTAAACACAGACGACAACTTAGAAACATGAAATGCGCTATACCAGTACACTAAACTCGTACACTCTGACATCTAGTGACTAATATGCTAAGCTTTTACGCGCGCTCTTTGTTTTCTGTGTGCACTCGTTTTGTGCAAGTTTGAGGTTAATTACTACAGCTTAACCAGTTTGTAATTATGCCTGAGGGCACACTAAACTCATCATCATATGTACCTTCCGAGCAACGAACTCCGACTCGGAAACATGCACGTACAGTCGTGCATAGTGATGGCAGCAAAATGATAGCGAAAGTTGCAGAAAGTTGCGATATAGAAAAGGATAATAACCAGTTAATATTCCCACTCAGCATTTCAATAGAACGAGCTGCTGCTTACAAAGGAAAAAGTGTCAGCACTGTCAGGCGTATTAAATCGTTTTGTACATCTCATCCCAATGAATCTCCAAAAACACCAGGAAAAGGCATCTGTGTATGGTAATAACTAATAGAGGTGTTTTATTTTTTATTTTCCCTTCAATCCTTTCCTTTTTGGCTTCCTCCTTTTCCTTATATCTTGCTCTTTTATCTTTCTTTTTCTCTTGCTCTGAGCCCTTTGTATATTTCTACATAGTTTTCTATTTCCCTCCATTACCAAAGCTACACCGTTATTTAATAGAGGCCAACAAACCTAGGAGCAAGACTTACCTATGTTGTGGATGTTATGGTTCTCGAAAGGGGACACACTATTATTCGTTTACCTCCTTATAACTGTGATCTGAATGCAATTGAACTGGCATGGGCAAAAATGAACGTTTTCAGAGGACACAACGTGGTGATATGTCAGCCACAAATCTGCAGAAACTTGCTATAGAAGCATTCTCTTCTGTAACTGCTACGGATTGGGAAGGATACTGCAAGAACTGGAAATTAATTATTGGAGAAATAATGGTGTAATTGAAAATTCGATTGATGAAATTATCAACAGATCAGAGGATACTAGCGATGAAACTGATGCAGTGGACTCAGAAATCGAAGAATCACAAAGCGAAGGAGTATTTATGGCTGTCATATTTGTTTACTGTTTTTATGTGTTTCATAAATAGTAAGTATATAAATACACAGCTTATAGGATCAAGTTCAATTTAATGTTTGTCCACAGATCTCACACTTGCGGCGCATATCTTCGCTTATCTTACACACTATTTTGCTGAACCATGTTTTTCAAGGTTGACCACACTGCAGAAACAAAAGAGCGTTAGCTCTCGCAACTTCCGTTCTATCCGCACTAACCCGTAAATCCAGCGCTCTTCTTATCTTGCGCGTACTGTACTGCAGTACATAGGTCAGCCTTTCGTGATAGTCTGCAGCTTCTCTTCAAAAGTGAACTCAATTCGTTAGAAACTAACAAAACATTACACACAATATTAACATCCAAACGCTGATGGACGTTTACAGTGAACCACCAGTTTCAGTATTGTTGCAAGTGAGGTTAGGTTTTAATAACAAAGGTGTGCAAAAAGCAAAGGTAGCAAATATAAGCAGCAACTCGAATTTTGTTGAAATTTAGACAAAATGTGGCTTATTAAAGCACCATTACTATTCAACGTATTTATTATTTGAAATACAAAATGACTGATACTTCATGCAGTGCAGTAACAAACTATTTATTGGGTGCGTTGCAGAGATCACACAAGCATTTGTTTATATCAGGATCCCTTCTTGGGTTGACTGGAGTATTAGGTAACCATTCAGACAAACAACAACTAAACAGGCCGCATCTTGTTGTAATGAGAGATATTGTGTGAGTATGTCTTAGGGTTAGAGAGTTGAATGTTGTGCTAAAATATAATGAAGTTTGTTCTGTTAAAGGTCGTTCATATGTCGTCTCTAGCTATGAAACCGGTTATGGTTCAATACTTGTGTTTAGAAGGAAATTATTGCCCAGGCACCATAGAGCTTAGAGTTACGCGACATTCATCTTGCTGGATAAGGGAAAACCCCAGAAAAGCCTTATCCAGATAAGTCAATGCTTTAGTGTTGGGTTCTTGAGCGCGCGTGTACGTATTTAAACTTGGAAATTATTACTGACAGGTTTATACAAAGTAAATTGACAGAAGGTACATTTGAATGTGTGCTATTAAATAAACAGGTCTACTTCTTGTAGCGGTAACGCATTCTGTATGAATAGTGTAGAGTCTGAACACTCCTACGAAAGCCGCCAGTTCCCAAAACATGCATCAAATGCTAATGGCCGTTACCGTGGCATTTAATTTGGATGCTGATGTCTGTTATTTCCCAGAAGTTGCGACACACATTTTCGTGATGGTTGAATCGTCTTTGGGTGGAACGTTTTCGTGCATTTGTGGAGAAAAGGTAGTGATACACACGTAGCTATCTCTCGAGTCTTCATAAAGGCAGCATCTGAGGAACGTGTCCCTATTGTAATTCAAGAAACATGTAGGTATATGTGATCTACATCATACACCTACTTCTTGGAGATTCTGTCAAATTAGCTTATTTCTGACTTCTGACAGATCACTCTGCCACAAATAATAACTGTCACATGGCTGTCAGTGAGAAACGATTGTTGTAGTTACTTATTTCGTAATAATTTAGCTTAATATGCGTTATTCCAAGAGAATTGTCAAATTTATAGTTTCATAATGTATAAACATAATACAGGATGTTCTTTATTGATGTTAAATGTTTTGGAGACGCCTTCCCAACATGAAAAAGAGCTACTAGGCTTACCAAGATCAGTACCTAGGGAAGTAGCTGTAGTAGAATTAGGAAAGACAAGAAGAAATGAAATAATAATGGAAAGAATAATAAAATTTTGGTATAGGTGTTTGGCCAAACAAGAAGGGGAAATTATGAAATTATGCATGAGACAGCAAAAAATATTAGAGAACTCAAATAGTTGGTGGGCAGAGGTAATTATGGAAAAAATAGGAATGAGAGATATATGGAGATTAGAGGAAAGGAATACAAGCGATGTGGGCAAATTGGTAAAATGCAGAATAGAAGATACAGAAAGACAGGAAATATGGGGAAGTCTGGAAAATTTGAAATAATTACAATTTTATAATCAAATAAAAAGAAATTGGAGACGAGAAGCATACGTCGATTACTGCAATAGGCAAGAGAGAGAAGGGTTAGTTTGGATGAGAACAGGAACAATATTTCTAAGAGAGATAAGAGGTAGAGAAAAGGGAATTTGTGAATTTTGTCGGGGAAAAGAAAGCATAGAGCACTATGTAACAGAATTCGAGGAGGTTGAAATGTTGAGAGAAAAGGTTTGGGAGGAAAAATGGGAGAAAGTGGAGAAGAGGATAGTAGCTATAAAAATGTTAAGAGGAAAGGAGGAAAGGAAGGTAAGAAGTATTGGTGAGTTCTTACAGAATGTAAAAAAAGGACAAGAAATGTAAAGAATATAAGAAAGGAAGATGGGGGGGGGGAGGGGCTAAGTAAGTAACAAGGAGACATGAAGGTTAAGAGCTACCTGGCAGACCAGAAGACCAGGGTGTCATGTAAGCCAAGGTAGCAACAAGGTAAAGATAAATAAATGTAGCCAAAATTTGTGAATTGTAAAATTTTGGAATATGCACAGTAAATAATCTAATCTAAATAATATAAAAGGTAATATGAACATTGGTCTGAAAATAATTTATTGTTGAGTTCCAAAACAATTTTTTTTTTAATTTACGTCCTCCAACTTTAAGTCATACTGGACATTGAATGAAATGGACGAAATGATACTCGAATGAGCTCAGGGTCCTTGGAGCTTAGGGTTATCTGACATTCATCTTTCAGGATAAGGGAAAACCACGGAAAACCCTTACCCAAATAACTCACCCTGACTGAAATTCGAACTGGGACCTCTTGAACGTGAGGCTACAAAGGCGGGCGAAACTTAATTGCCTTCCATGCTATCGAACGTTTCTGAAATCTAAACATTCTGTTGAATATCCGGTACAGGAGTAACATAAAACTTTGGTATATGCCCCCTATCCGAAGAGATGCATAGGGAATCACTTTATAATGAGTGTTTTTGTCGCTTAACCTTGTATTGCACTGTGTTTGTTTACCATACATTGCCATTCAAAGGTGTAGATTAGGCATTCAGGGGAAAGGAAAGGGGGCGTGGAAGAATACATATCAGAAGAGTTAGGTTACAAGCAACAGATATTAGGTTAGGAGCTTCTTGTCGTTGCAAAGAGGGATAACCCAAATCAAAAGTGTAACTTTACTTTCTCACGATGATCTAGGATCATTTCTGCCGTTTTTTAACTTAAAGATGCAAAACTGGAGCATCTTCCCTTTGTCAGGCTCTTTCCAATCCAGCAAAACATTTGAAGCTTTGTTATACAGAGCACATACCTTCAAGTTTAGAACTTTAGTTGTTTTATCCAAATCTCTTATAGAACGAAGTGTTATGGTTATTGGAAGCCGAGATCTCTCAGATTGAAATGCTCCGAAGTGTTTTAATAAAATATTTCATTATCTATTTATATTGATCAGTACAGGTGAGTCAGAAGGCACAAAACATGATATGCATACCTAGTAAGGTTTACTTGAAAGATTACTTTCAAATAGTGTTATTACTGGACAGAGCGTTGAGGCGGATTGACCTTGAGGTAACCAGCGCTGTGATCGTCTCTTATCGGGTCTTATCTGGTCGAGTAGAGGAGTGAAATATTAGTAAGTTGATGTACAGTAAGCTACGAAAGACAAATAGAGCGATTGGAAGTTGCGTGTGTCTATATGATATGTTTTCTCGCGCCAGCCGATGTATGACACATTGGTGTCCAGAAGACATGATTATATCTGAACAGACTATACATACATTGGACTCGGAAGTGTATGTGCGATAAGCTGAGGTAAACATCTCTGTGTTGCGAATTTTTCCCGACACGCTTTCTCGCTTTGTCATGTAGTACTTGCATCTGTTTTATATTACCTGGAGAAGTAATACCTTCTGTATGAATGGTATTCCATTTGGTATGAATGGACTGGGTTAGAAGTGGAGGTAATTCCACAGTGAATGTACAGACAAGGCTGCTCGGAGCAAGAGATGAGATGGCAGCGCTTTACGGATGAGCCACATCAGGGCTACGGGCAAAAGCAAACGGGCGGTCCCTAAAGCGAGCTGGAGTTTCATCTCGGCGCCTGGTTTGCCGCACGGGTTTCCGTACCAGCCCGTACCTACAGTCTGATTTTTAAAAGAAGATACCAGAAGGTCATCTGTTTCTCCACGTGAGGTTCCGCAATATTGCCCAACAGCAGACAGGAAGTATAGTCGCGCTGCCCGAACGGTTACAATGGATTTATCTTTGGTAATAGATACCTCTCAGATAACGCACTAATTACTCCACATGGAGTGAACATCTGTCTGTCATTTGTGATTTCTTAGAATCGTCCAAGAATAATTCATTGCGTTATCTGAGAAGTATCTGTTAACAAAGATAAAGCCAGGATAACCGTTCGAGCAGCACGACTTTAATGCAGATATCCCGTCTCTTTATCCTCTCAACATTTGAGACATAAGCAAGGGTTCGAGCTATCAGAGTATGTGATTCACCAGTGTAACAAATCTGGCAACTTTTGTTTACGTTACCATAGCAACGACCTTCCCCTCTTAACCTTCATGTCCCTTGCTTGAGGACCTTCACGTATTTTCTTTTAAAATTCAGACTCTAGCAGAACAAACAACTAAAACGCCAACCCTACGCCGAGAACAGCAGTTATAGTACGCAAAATCCCCACATGGCGTCGCCACACTTGCACAACGCCGACACTTGCGACTCTGAAAAAACAGGATTGGAATGGAAGTGAAATGGAAAAGAAAAACTATGAAGTATACAAGTATCTAACCCAGCATTCACGTAGTGACCAAAAAATGCACGAAAAAACATTTGGTCTGATTGTTAGATCCCTGGGAATCGAACTCAGGATCTCCAGAGTACAGAACAATTCTGATAGCAACGCAACACAATAGAGCTTGATAACAAAGCATATGATAGTCTTAACACTGCAAATGCTGTAACGCTTTCATTAAACAAAGCAGCATCTAGTTTACAATTTAGTGTACTGCATAGCAAAAGTAAACCAAGTCTCCATCATATAAAAGAGAATAGAGTGTGAAGTACAACCGTGTGACTGAAATATTTTAACAAAATAAGTTAAAAAAGAAACTCGGTGTCTCTGATCACACGTTGACTTGGCTGCGGAGTGCACGTGACTGCAGAAAACGTGTCGCAAACAGGAAAATGTTTACGATCTAGTTATAGTCCCATAACCTATAAACCGGTTTTAATCATTCATATTCTTGGAACGCACATTTCTCCCTGATGTCTGCTATTTAAAGGATTAAAAGCATGTTTTAATAAACTCGAACGTCAAGTGTGAATCTGTTGTAGGTTTTTAGTGTAAAATAACAACTAATAAATTGATAGGATAAATAATTGCAACAAATTTAGCTCTAAATTACCTCTCCACAACAAATATAACTAGGAGGAAAGCTTGGGGTTTGTGCAATTGTGCGAACGTAACAAGATCTCACATTAAGAACAATTTGTCTGCATTGTATTTGTATCTGAACATTCGAGTACTGCAGTTAAGTGATCCACATTCCGTAGCCCTCTCCATTTTTTATCTGTGGAATCGCATGATTTTCTCTACTCATTCTTGCATTAACTATTCCTAAAAATACTTATTATAGCTATGTATTTCGTGTTAATCGAGATAAAAGTTGTTCAGGTGACTTCATTACTTATTCCTTTGTAAGTATAATCGCAATTAGAAAGTGCATTGAGCTTTGAGGATCGTGGAATCTTTAATAGTTGGTTGTCTTATGATGACTTTATTCTCTTTGCAACGCCAGGACAAAATAACGTATAGTGGCTTCCTGTCTGAGAAAAGTGTATTAAAAATCAAATGAATAACGAGGAATATATACCTACAGACGTTTTGAGATACGATATGTTCGGGTACCCCGCATGGCTTGCGGGCACCCAAGGTAACCCAGGAGCTAATCCCATCAGCAGCTAAAGCTGAGCTCCATATAATTCTCCTAAGCTGTTTGACATAAAATTTTTTCCCAATTTAAACTAAATAAAAACACCAGGGTGCTAGGTATTGCATCCTGTCCTTTCAACCCAAAGGTACAAAACTGTAACCTCACTAGAATCTTCAATCTCAAAACCTACATCACATTCTACAAAACCCCAAATGTAATACTTTACCTGCGGTAAAGTCTGTTAGTTAACTCACGTGCAGTCGGCCGCTGCCTTTGACGAACCCTTATAATCGTTTTACAAACCTTGCCCGCCTCCTCACAGACCTTTCCGCAAGGTTGCCACCTTTCTCGATACGTCATGGGTATCGTATGAGGTTTCGTCTAAATAAATTATCTTATGTCCATTACTGCGAAACTTTCTTAGTTTTGATGATATATATATATAGCCAAGCTTCAATTCTACTGGATTCCATAATAACCCTCATCTTATTCAAAGTGCGGGGTATTTGAAACCCAGCTCCTTTAGGAGGCCGCGCAAAGTGCAGTGCCCATAAGGAAAATCAAAAATTTCTTGCAAATGTGCAACCAATTCATCTAAGGTGAGCGCTCTCCCTTTTGCATGGAATCTATAAATTTCTCGGTGAAGTAAATCGCTTGTGAAATTATTTACTTTAGAGAAACGTTTCCTTTTGTTTTCACACTCGTTCAGCGTCTTTGGTGTTCCTTTCGTCACAATATTTCTTATTGTATTTCTGTGAATACCCAGAATTTACTATAAAGTTCATTGCACGACCCCTTACCAAGATTATTTTTCAGCACATATTTATATGTGTTCAAAACAAGCGCTTGAATTTGCTTAGAAACAGTTCCCGTTGAAACTTTTTTTAAGGCTTTTCCAGTAATATAACTCGGCCCAGTTACTCACACTAGTGTCTTCACTTTATTTTCACGTGACTGAAATTTATCTACTACTTCATTTGCATTTACCACTGCATTTCCCTCCCACGATCTTCACATCGTGACACACAACGAATTGCTGCACATAATGAAACAGATCAACTGGAAGTTGGAACTTTGGCAACTGAGACTCCACGTGGAGTAGACATGCGACTGTCACATCGAGAAAATCAGGGTTGCAGTTGGTTGGTGCTGAACGACAGTGTTCCATTTCTGAAGTGTGGAGATAGATTTATGATGGTCATTAGTGGGCTGGAAGGTCAGGTCCCTTGAGGTCCCTTTGAGTGGGAACTGCACACACGTTAACTAAACAGAATTTAGAACCCTTAACGGGTGGGCACGCAGCAAAAACCTTCTGGCTTTATACAGCCAGCCAGCACTTCGGTCGGTCGGATACGATATATGTTTTAATCAGCTCTGCAAGAAAATAAAAATTAGCTATTCTAGTGTTTTACGAGCTATGAAAAAGTCATTCTAAATGAAGAAAACTCCAGAAGAATTTATAGAAGTGATAAGACATAATTGTTGTGAATACTTATATTACATGGATTACCTTTAAATTTACTAATTTTGAAAAGCGATTTGTGTTACTCTGATTAGTTGGTTTACTAACACTTGGCCGTGCCGTGGACGAGCGGTTAGACAACTTGACTGTCACCAAAGTGGCCTGGGTTCGATCCCAGGCGACCGCATGTGAGATTTGTGGTGGACAACACGGCGTATGAGTGGGTTTTTTCTTGGGCTTCCGGTTTCCCCCGCCATTATTCCATCATTGCTCCATCGTCTCTCCTTTCATTCATTTCGCCCTCTCACTCTCATACCAGGCATCGGACTGATCACTCATTCTGGGTTCTCTATCTCATCCAGAGTTTTGATACCGAAATTAAGGTTTACCAGAAGCAAAGAATCATGATAGATGTCAAAGGAATGTTGGTTCTTTGTTACGACAAGGGGCAAGGCCAGTTGAATTGGGGAAAGTGTATAACAAAGCAAAATAAGAAGCAGTGTCCTTAGAAGATTTCTAAAGGAACTGTCACTTTACGTGTATGAATAGGGAATTCTTTGGATCATTTACAATGGCGACCAAAACAGCCACAAAGGGATCTTGGTTGAAAAGGAATTTTGAGAGTGAAACTTAGAGATATACACACGCGCAGCTGTGGTCAGGGGGCACTCTTCGGTGTGTAGCCATGTGGCTAGTTCGCGGCTAGGAAGCCATTATAAACAGTCTTCGGCGTGAAGCCGAGCAAAGGGAAGTCTTCGGTGTCAGGCCGATGAGAAGAGTCTGAGACGTGAAGCCTATTAGAGCGGTCAACTTGTTCTGTCTTGAATATTTGTCGGGTCATCAAAATTTATCGAGTAATAAACAATTAGTATTCAGTAACCCTAAACCGAGATTGGTAACCCTCGGTCGGCAACTTCCATTTCGATGTTTGAAAAGAAGCAGTGAATAAATAATTTGGAGACGGGCATTCCAGTGTTGTGAAAATCTCCTTCTCACACCCATCCACGCATACCCTTAGAGAAACCTCATTGCTCGTCAATCATATTTGTCATCGTTCGCCAATCTTATTTGCTTCAGTTTGTTTCTCAAACTGACACCTTAAGGCATAAGGGATAAAGGAAAGAGAATCCCTTAACACCACGATACTGGTAAAACTAGGGAAAGTTGGGGAGGGAAGAGGAGGTTTACTAATACGTAATAAAACGCCTCAAGTAAAACATGCAGAATAAGATCACTTAACTTTTCCTGCGGCTCCGAAACATACTGGTAATTGGGATAAGAAACCAAAATGGGGGTTTTAATAAGAAACTTATTTGCAGAAGCGAGACAGTCAAATTGCGGGAAGCACTTAAAAGTTTTAAAATTCCCATTTTTGGTATGAAGAAGTAAGAATAGAGAAGGCAGTTTGTGAACACGACTATAAACAGCAGGCTTATACGATAGTGACATAGCTTCGAGATATCAGTGGATCTCCAAATATGATCAGGATTGTCAACCTTAAAATAAGAAAGCATTTGCACATTGACTTCAAAATTATGGACTTTTATTCGCATTATCCTACATTAAAAATGTAATTAAAGTATTATGGTATACAAGCTATACAGGCAGTGTTTTTTTTATTTGTTTCGTCTTCTGCAATGGTCATATTGGCGGCCGTTCTCCTTTGGAACATATCAAAGGAGTTAACTCGAATTCGTTGGGTTTTACTAATTAGATAACGCACACATTTGCATTCTCATTTATACTTCCAGACTCTGGGGAAGATGGGGAATTATCTTGGTCGGACAGAAATCCCCACGCCCATCGCCGGGAATAGAATCCGGGACCCCTAGCACGGCAGGTAGGTGCCCCACCGACTGAAATGAAATAAAATGTGTAGTGTTTAACGCCCGCTTTTACTACATACGGCACCGCAGGCGGTGACACTGATGATATATGAGATGAAGATGACGCACCGGTGGAATGAGATGGCGGAGGAAACCGGAGGTCCCGGAGAAAACCCGCCCCAGCGCCGTGTTGTCCACCACAAATCTCACTTTGCGGTCGCCTGGGATCGAACCCGGGCCGCCTTGGTGAGAGCCAAGCGGTCTAACCTTGAGCCACGGCGCGGCCTCCTACCGACTGAGCTACAGGCCCAGCCAAGGCAGTGTTGTGCTGGTGTGTAATAATTTTAAAAGAAAATCACATATTTTGATAACGAAGATTGTAACATTGTTTTTATATACTGGCTGATGAATGAAATGGGTGAAATAATACTCAAATGAGTCCAGGTTCCATAGAGCTTAAAGTTACCTGACATTCAGCTTCCAGGGTAAGAGAAAACTCTGGGAAGAAAAAAAAAAAACCTATTCAGATAACTCACGCTAACCGAGATTCGAATTCGGGGCTTCTTGAGGCAGACACGCTACCACCTACGCTACAGAGGTGGGCTTTGCTAGTACTGTGAAGTAATTTTGTTTTTATTAATTATAATTATATATGGTTGTTACCAACACGCTCCACATGACAGCCTTGGCCTTCGGGGTAACCTCACCCCACCACGTAAGACCGTACCCATTTCTCAGGTGGAGGCACCCAGCAGGCGGTATCCATTACCTCCAATGACAGGGTGATAGTGAAGATAACAGTGAGGCGACAGGACCTACAGCTTATGCCGTGGACTCCGAACCACGTTGGGCATAGGGGACACTTCACATATGATAAACAGAGGTGAAGGCGTGGATAGGGCTGACTTAAAATCGCCACCACAGAGCCGGGAATCAAACTCGGGACCCTTAGCATGGGAGCCGCGAACAAAACCACTGGTGCCCTTGCTACCCTGGTGCCCTTATAATTACATATAGGGGATTTTATTTAATACAAGATATTCAATAAATAACAAATATAATAAAACTAAACCAATTAAAATTACTAAATTTTGTTTGAAAATTGAGGAATACCGGTATATTAAGTGCTTTATCAAATAGATTAGAAGATGTAACCTTATTAATAGTGAATATTAAATTTGTAATTTGATTTCCAGCCAAAAAACCTAATAATTTAGAATAAATAATAAAAATAATATTTGAAAATAAAACACAAAATGCATTACCACAGTTCTGTTATTTATATGGGTCACTCCACAATGGTACGCAGCTGTAATGGTGTCCTTTGGCTTAGAGGGGGAAATCCCAAAACAAATACGTATCACCTCTAAGTTTACATGCGCGCGCGCGCGCACACACACACACACACACACACACACACACACACACACACACACACACACACACACACACACACACACACACACACACACACACATATATATATATATATATATATATATATATAAATTCAGAGTAATTCGGCGTAACACTAAAATTGTTGGTCATTTTATCAACACTTTTAAAAGTGTTGCATATTTTCTTATCTTAAATTCTACTAGTTCTACTAACATGATAGTATATCTTGTATAATTACCGTAAGGTTGGCACACCTACCAAGGATTGGCAATACGCGACCCTGACTTAAGAGAGTCTAGAGCAAACAGGTAAGTGTGCTGTAGGATTATAACTTGAAATAAAAAAAAGGGGATGGACGTAGGCTCAGCCGCTTATTCATTGAGGCGGCAACTCACACTGTGATCACGAAGGTATGCCCGATTTGACCTTGCTACAGCAACCTTGATGGAAACAGCTTCCCCGACAAAACAAAACCAGTCAGTCAGCCAGCTTCCGCATGAGCCATCAAACGGAGCTATCCTAAAATATTAATCTTATTTTAGAGTTTGATATAGCTGGCTTCCCTGCTCTGACGGAGTGATGCACTTGTATACGAGCGTGGCTATGTTTGGGTCAAGACTCATTAATACAGCTCTGTGAGCATCAACATGTGACGTAACATCTTGTTTATTATACTATACTGGCTCCTCCAGTTGGTGGAAACAGAGCAGAGAAGTAGAGGAAGCAAAGGAATAACAGGAAGAAACAGAATGACAAGCAGAGGAAGAATGAGTGAAAAGGACAAAAAAGAAACTAAAATACTGCATGACAAAGCGTGGAAGCTTATCGGAAAATATGCCAACAACAAAGTTGTTTACGCAAGCCTATCGCACATACACATGGCGAGTCAGTGTATGTACGCTCTGTTCAGATACCATAGCAACGTGTCATACATCTGTGGGCGAGAGAAGTCATATACAATGTGATTGAATATTGTGTCAAGTAACAAAACGGACGGTAATTTACATTTTCGTTTAACTAACCTCTCATATTCGACAAACAGATTCCAAGGGCTTTACTTGTGTTTCGTCACTTACTGTATGCCAAGATACTAGCATTTCATTCTTCTATAAACAAGATAGATCACTCGCCAGTGAAGGACAATACGCCTCAACGCTCTATCATATAGTAACTAGAAGAAAAATAATAAGAAGCAAACAAATACAAACTAAAAATAAAAAGTAATAAGAGAAAGAATAAAAAAAGGAGTAATAGGAAAAAATGGAACGTGATGAACAAAAATTGAGAAAAAAAGAAAAAATATTAATAATGAAGGGAAAAAATGAAAATCAAAGGTGCGAAAGAACAAGTAAGAATAGGTAATGAAAAGAATAAGGAAATACAGTGCGATCCATATAAAGCTGAACCATTTCAGGAGACACGTGCAACTTTGGGAGAATATAATACACAACTGGGAGATTACATTACACTATTTACATCTCAGAAAAAATGTTGGAAGTGTTCTCCACCAGCATCTATACATGTTTGTACTCGTCTCACCATATTCTCTGAAGTTTTACGGAGATGATATCGAATTGAGAGAATATTATTTCCAGCAAGATGGAGCAACGTACCATATATCTAATGACACCATGGAACTTGTAACCAGTTTCTTTGATAATCGAAAAACCTAAAAAGGTCTGTGGCCGTCCAGATTCTCTGACCTAACCTCGCCAGATTTTTTCTTGTTGGGATATCTAAAAATAGAGTGTACAAGAATAGGCCATGGCAATTAATGTTCTCAAGGAATCCATTCTAACCGAAATAAGTAACACTGTCGAGGATGCTCTCCGTAAAACTTCAGAGAATATGGTGAGACGAGTACAAACATGTATAGATGCTGGTGGAGAACACTTCCAACATTTTCTCTGAGATATAAATAGTGTAATGTAATCTCCTAATTGTGTATTATGTTCTCCAAAAGTTGCACGTGTGTCCTATTATTGGTTCAAAATTTAAGGCCTATTGAAGTGGTTCAGGTTTATATGGATCGCACTGTACAAGTTAAAAGAAATGGATTCTTGAATGTCCAGACAAAACTGCAGCATGCTGAAGCTGAGATATTATAAGCTGGTGATTCATATGCACTTTTTTTTTTAATTTGCGCCCTCCAACGTTAGGTCGTATCGTAGGATAAATGAAATGGGTGAAATGATGCTCAAATGAGCCCAGGCTCCAGAGGACTTAGATTTATCTGACAGTCATTTTTTTTTTTTTTTTTTTTTTTTTTTGCCCGCCTCGGGTACCTCTAAGCTCAATGGACCCTTTGTTCATTTGAACATCATTTCACGTATTTCATTCATCGTCCAATATGACGTAACGTTAGAGGAGTAAATTAAAAAAAAATCATCTTTCACAATAAGTCACCCTGTCCAGATTGGAACTCGAGACCTCTTGAACGTGAGGCAGACACGTTACCATCTACGCTACCGTTGCACAAATTCATTAGCCCAGTTAAATTACTTTTTAAACTTATAATTCACGAGCCAAGCTGGTTATCCTTGTCCCGAATGACGATTTAATTAGTTTCTTTGTTGCCGCTCCCCTCTTGAGTCAGTGTATCTCTGTGATTGTGACAGTCGTACCTGCAGGATGAATTGGAGTCTCTGGTTCGAAGTCTCCTCTCGGCGTTTCCTTCTTGTCCGGGTGGCTGTTTCAGGATTCTCGCTCGGTAGCTTCTATACTATTATTTACCCTGCTAGTATTAAAGTCTGTCTAGTGAACGGGAGTGCAGTTTGCCTCTCAAAGGAAACTACTCTCCCGCCCACTAATGACCGTCATAAATCTATCTCCACACTTCAGAAATGGAACACTGTCGTTGAGGACCAATAGCAACCCTGATTTTCTCGAAGTGACAGTCGCATGTCTACTCCACGTTGAGTCTCAGTTGTCAATGTCCCAACTTCCAGTTGATCTGTTTCATTACGTGCAGAAATTCGTTGTGTGTCACGATGTGGAGACCGTGGGAGGGAAATGCAGTGGAAAATGCAAATGAAGTAGTAGATAAATTCCAGCCAAGTGAAAATAATCAAAGTGAAGGCAATAGTGTGAATAACTGGGCCGAGTTATGTTACTGGAAAACCCTCGAAAAACAAAATTATAACGGGAACTGTTTCTAAGCAAATTCAAGCGCTTGTTTTGAACACATAAATATGTGCTGGAAAATAATCTTGGTAAGGGATCGTGCAATGAACCTGCTGGGTTTCAAATACCGCACTTCGAATAACTAAAGGGTTATTATGGAATCCAGTAGAATTTTACCTTGGCGATATACGTGTGTGTGTGTGTGCGCGCGTGCGTGCGTGCGTGTGTGTGTGTGTGTCAAAACTAAGGAAGTTTTGCAGTAATGGACTAAGATAATGTATTTAGACGAAACCTCGTACGATACTCATGACGTATCGAGAAAGGTGGCAACCTTGCAGAAAGGACTGGAAGAAGTAGGGTCGGGGTTGTAAAACGATTATAAGGGTTCGTCAAAAGCAGCGGCCGACGTGCACACGAGTTAACTAAACGGCTTTACCTCAGTGGAGAGATAAGGATCTTTGCTTATGCTAGGAAACCGGTAGAGTAGATCCCAGGTCGAGGAGATAGGAACTGTGATAATGATGACGCAAATCTTGCCAATGTATCTTCTATTGTATTAGAAGACACACGCACACCGAAGTTAAATATATTTCTAGCGTCTAAGCCGATGTTCACATTTGTACTCCGATTTCACCAAATTGAAACAGTGAATAAAACTTTAATAAACACAGTACCTTTTCTGTCTTTTTGTGATTACTATCAATGACAGTCAAAATTAAATTAAAGTCGCGGAATACTTTTATTACCTTTGTTCGTGAATATAGTTCTCTCAGTGGCGTGGTTTGTTTAACACTTATTCGCAAAGACTAATGCGACTAGAGATTGGTGGCTGGTGACCGGGGAAAAGGATTTTGATTAAGATTTCTCATTGTTTATGTACAAAATCTACCAGCGCCAAAGTACGGCTACACTTTCGCGCTGCTGAACGCGTCTCCTGTGATATAATGGTTTAGTACCATATCGTATGATTTCCCTTACCATGTGACACGATATATTTCCTAAATGTGATTTTTATTCTCGCCCACTACTAGTCACAGACCCAGAACACAAAATACCTTTCTTCATAGATATAATACAAAGAAATTCGTCGTTTAAAGCTGCAACTTTCTGGCCTTATACGAGGTGCGTTCAACTTATAACACTTCCTATCTTTTCAGGACTAGGACTATATAGGAACTTCTGTTTAAAAAAAAAATTCACATTGGACTCTTTGTGAATGCCTGAGAGATGGCAGCACTGTACAGTGCATAGAGCTCTAGTGACAGAAACGAGAGCTAGGACTGTATTTGTTACTTAAAATGGCGACGTTTTCATTGCAAGAACAGCGTGTTATCATTAGTTTTCTCCATTTTCGTGGTGACATCTATTGAAATTTACCGCCAGTTGAGTGAGACATGTGGTGATGGTACCATGGATGTGTCTAATGTGCGTTCCTGGGTGTGATAGTTCAATGAAGGAAGAACATTGTGTGACAACAAACCAAGATAGTCATGGCCTCGCACCAAACAGTTGAGTGAGGCATGTGGTGATGATACCATGAATGTGTCTAATGTGCGTTCCTGAGTGCGACAGTTCAATGAAGGAAGAACATTGTGTGACAACAAACCAAGATAGTCATGGCCACGCACCAGCGACATGATCCAGCGATGAGAGAACGCTGTTTTGGGGGATCGCCGATTAAGTGCATCGCCTCCAAAATTGGTATTTCCGTGGGATTTGTGCACGCAGTCCTGCATGAAGATCTGAAAATGCGAAAAGTGCTCTGCCTTCATTGAACTGTCACACCCAGGAACGCACATTAGACACATCCATGGTAGCATCACCACATGTCTCACTCAACTGGCGATGAATTTCAATAAGTGTCACGCAATGAAAATGGAAGAAACGAATGATTACACGCTGTTTTTGCAATGAAAAGTCGCCATTTTAAGTAACAGAAACCGTCCTTACTCTCGTCGCTTCCGCAAGAACTCTATGCACTATACAGTGCTGCCATCTATCTCAGGCATTCATAAAGAATCCACGTGTATTTAAAAAAACAGAAGTTCCTGAAGAAAAAAAACAACTCATAATCGCCCACCTCTCTAACGTAAGTGGTAACGTTTCTGTTGTTCAAGAAGTTCCGAGTTCTAATCTCGTCAGGGTGTTTTCAGGATAAGGTTTTTACGGGGTTTTTCCTTATCCTGAAAGATGACTGTTGGCTAACTCTAAGCTCTGTGGAACCTGGATTCATTTCAGCATCATTTCCCCAATTTCATTCATTGTTGGATATGCCTTAACTTTGGAGGACGTAAATTAAAAAAAAAAAGTTGCTATGGATACAAAGTGAGTTTTATATAGATTTTTTTTTAACATATCTGCAAATCCCATGTTATTAGGTGCTAAATAACTAATTGCCTGTTTGTTTTAAGGCCAGATCACTGCTAGTTCAGAAAATAGAAAAATTTTGCTTCTTGTAACAGTTGTCCCCTATTAATCTGTTTTTCATCTTGATATATTGTCAGTCTTTGGGTTATACAAACGTTCTGTCACTATGTTTCCCTAAAGTTTTGTAGAGAATAATAACCTTACTTAAAACAAAATTCTCCTTCAAGCTAATAATCGAATTAAGGACCTTGAAAATATGACGTGGTTCGTTTTAATCGTTGCCAGTCTAATAGACCGTTCATTCTGTGGCCATGAATTCTTGAAAGGAAGTCAGCTAGACGGTTTAAGATTGTTGATCTCCTGAAGCTGTTGGCATGGAGACACTGTTTGAAAGTAACACAATATACCAATGTTATGAACTGTGGTTATGTTGACTGGATTGTGTTTCGGCCAGATCGTGTATGTATAATTACCTCTCGTTGTTGTTATCATGTAATAAATTCTCAAAAGCAATCATGCAGGTTTAACTGCCTGTAATTTTATTACATTACATAAAGATAACGCTGCGTGACGTCACGAAATTGCTTATCTAGTTTAGCACAGGTATTAGAAATATACTTTCTAACGATTTCAATGGATGTAACTCTGACATGCTGGAGATCTTCTGGTGAAGATTGATGTGCAGTTAAGACCTTAACTAATTGACGTAAATATCCAGGCCATGGCCACCAAGTAACCATGTAATTAAAGTAACGAACTTTTTTGGGTAATTTTGGATGGTTACTGATGCCAACATATATAATGGGATACCCTGAAGCCGAAGTTGTCTTCAGTGGTCTGTGGGTAACGGGATATTAACCTCTTGTTGCCGAGATCGCGGGTTCAAATCCATGAGAGAGCGATGATTTTTTTTCAGGCACGTAAAAAATATTTTGTATGTTTCGGAGTGCAAGTAAAGCTGATGAATACCTTAACTTACATGCATCTTGTTCAGTAGAAGACTCAGGGAGGCCGTGGTCCACTGGGCTTTCTCATCTTTCTCCCAGACGTTTCGCTTGCAACTGTGGCAAGCATCATCGGTGGCGAAGAAAATTTCTCCTTATACTCATACAGACTGATTTTTAAAAGAAGATACGTGAAGATCATCTGTTTCTTCTCGTGGGGAGTGCAATGTAGCCCACCAAATCCCCTTTCTTTACCATCTCAACAATCGGAAACATAAACAAGGGTTCGAGTTATCTCACCTCAACAAAAACATGCACAGTTAATCTCTATTAGCCTACTTTAAAAACAGAAGTAAGTTATTCACACATTCACTGCGTTGTATCGTCTTCACATGTGAGTTCTTTTAAATAATTGTTTGCACGATGTAACTGTTACCGTTGTTACTATGCATCGTAAGTTGACATTCCCGCACAATGCGGTATTTCTCCATAGAAGCACATATAGGGGATGCTCGTGTAAAATCTAACACTTATCTTCAATTATGTTTATTAATATTTCAGCTAATATCTTAACTACTAAAATACAGATTGATATAAATACACATAGTGCAAAAATAATGTGCAATACACATGTGGTAAGCACATAACGGAATCTCAGAATTGAAGAAAACTCGGTTAAAGCGCCTCGTTTTTTTTAAACCTTGCCTCGTACCATATACATCAATATCGCAATATACTATTATTAACGACTTTGTTTAAGTCTGTTTAGTTAACTCGTGTGCAGGTTGGCCGCCTCTTTTGACGAACCCTTATAATCGTTTTACAACCCCGGCCCTCCATCTCCCAGACCATTCTGCAAGGTTGCCACCTTTCTCAATACGCCATGGGTATCGTACGAGGTTTCGTCTAAATAAATTATCTTATGTCCATTACTGCGAAACTTCGTTAGTTTTGACATAGCGCCCACCTTAGACAAATTGGTTGCACATTTGCAAGAAATTTTTGATATTCCTTATGGGCACTGCACTTTGTGCGGTATAGTACTGCGAAACTTACAAATATATATTGCCAAGCTACAATTACACTGGATTCCATAGTAACCCTTATCTTATTCAAAGTGCGGGGTATTTGAAACCCAGCTCCTGTAGGAGACCGCGCAAAGTGCAGTGCCCATAAGGAAAATCAAAAATTTCTTGCAAATGTGCAACCAATTCGTCTAAGGTGAGTGCTCTCCCTTTTGCATGGAATCTATAAATTTCTCGGCGAATTAAATCGCATGTGAAATTATTTACTTTAGAGAAACGTTTCCTTTTGTTTTCACACTTGTTCAGCGTCTTTGGTGTTCCTTTCGTCACAATACTTCTTATTGTATTTCTGTGAATGCCCAGAATTTATCATCAGGTTCATTGCACGACCCCTTACCAAGATTATTTTTCAGCACATATTTATATGTGTTCAAAACAAGCGCTTGAATTTGCTTAGAAAGAGTTCCCGTTATAACTTTGTTTTTTGAGGCTTTTCCACTAACATAACTCGGCCCAGTTATTCACACTATTGTCATCACTTTGATTATTTTCACTTGACTGAAAGTTATCTACTACTTCATTTGCATTTACCACTGCATTTCCCTCCCACGGTCTCCACACCGTGACACACAGCGAATTTCTGCACGTAATGAAGCAGATCAACTGGAAGTTGGAACTTTGGCAACTGACACTCCACGTGGAGTAAATATGCAACTGTCATTTTAAAAAAAATCAGGGTTGCTATTGGTCCTCAACGACAATGTTCCATTTCTCAAGTGTGGAGATAGAGTTATGACGGTCATTAGTGGGCGGGAGGGTCAGGTTCCTTTGAGTCCAAACAGCACACGCGTTGACTAGACAGACTTTAACTGACATGTTCATATCAACGCCGCCATATGCCGGAATTTTGTCCCACAGGAATTTCTTTACGTGAAAAAATATCTACTGACATGGCGATGCGCTTTTGGATAAAAGGAGTAAGCCGTTCATTGATAAGCAGCATCCTCTCTTGTTCCTGTTGGAAGAATTCTCTAAGAGAGCAGACAAATTCTCTAGCTTGGCTATGCAATGTAGCACCCCGACCGTAAGGTGATCTTTGCCTTGGGCCATGATTCCTCGTTCCACCTCTAATCCTACCGCCACTACGTCTTGCTTCCATAAAAACGTATTTTAATTATGTTTTAACAAAGTAGGCTAACAATACACAGCGTATTGTAACTAATCCTTGTTTCACATAAGCTTGCCCCGTATCTCTTAACGGTCACGTGACCTTATCACCTCTCATTGGCTGCTATTGTAGTATAGACTGCTGTGCGGTAAAAATTAGTTCGTTATTTAACATGGTGATATATCTTTATATGTTGGAAGAGAATTGTCAAATTTATATTTTCGTAACTGTTTTAATGAAATATATTACGCATTAGAGTTGATTTATCTGAAATGCATGTTAATTCTTAAACGAAGTAAAGAGGAGGTTCCTTTGCTGTCAAGCACATGGCACGATAGCACGTGATTTAGTGGTAGTGGTAACATATTTGTTTATATGACTTTTATCACTGACCCTGTTTTGAACTGCATTAGTCATATATCGCCATTCAAGGTGTGCTATGCCGAATGCGAGAGCTAAATTATTTTACGGGTCGCTTATTGCGCGTGTACTTATTATATGTATAATGGCAGAGTCTAGCGCCAGTTTTTCGCTGAAGCATCGCAAGGGAAAACCTTTACAAAGTGGCGAAAAAAAGTTGTGGTGCATGTGTATAATGGACTCACAGAGAAGAATCCGTCTTTGTCAGTGAGAGCAGTCGAACAGCTGTGCTCTGAACTTACAGGTGTGTTAGATGCGCAGGAACATCGCGACATGAAATTGAAACAGGAAAACTTACTACTTCAGGGGCGATATTGCTGTGTGGCGAAGACGTTATTTAAGGACAATCAGACTGTACCGAGATACAAGTCGCAAAATATACTACCTTAACGAGACTTGGGTGAATGAAGAACACACGACAAGTATGGCGTGACAGGACTTTTAATACTGAAAGACAAGCATTTTTGCAATGTACATGTGCTGGTTTAAAAAATCCCAGTGGAAAAGGCCAAAGGCCTTTCAGTTTCATTGCTCATTCATTCAGTTTCAACTTGCTCAGTTTCATTATAAACTTCATTATTTTTGCATGCCTTCATATTCGTATTTGTATGATTTTATATATCTTCCTGGCAATTATTATGACGTTTACTGAAGGTTTCATTGTGACGGGAAGGCCTCGCCTATGGTCTATGGCGCGAAAGCAATCGCCAATTAGGATGAGGGGGAAGGTAGTTGCACTCGGAGTGATACATGTCAGCGGGGCAAGGTTATATGAAACAGATTAGCCAAACTCTTGTTTCCAGCATACAACTAGCGATAACAGACCTGAGAAGTACATGATTCACCAGTGTATCCAATCTAGCAACCTTTGTTTACGTTACCATAGCAAAGACCTTCCCTTCATACCCTTCGGGTCCCTTGACTGATGACCTTCACTTATCTTCTTTTAAAAATCAGACTGTAGTAGCTACGGCAGAGAGATGAGAAAAACCAGAGGACGACGGCCTTAAGCCCGGAATCTTCTACTGATCTGATGAATACCGTTTTGTAGATTTGTGGCATATAGAAGGACCTCAAGCTTCAAGCCCAATTTAGCATAAGACGCAAACCATAGTACTTAGAGTACGTCCATAGATAAAAAACTGAATTTATTCTTAAGCCAAAAAATTACTTTTTTTAGACATTTGGAAGTACAATTGATACTTTCAGTAGTTCATGACTGTGTTAAAAGTAGAAAATTCTTTTGCTCAGTGCTCCAGAGCTTTTAACAAGTCAGTAATGCCAACTTTGGTTTCTTCTAACAATCGGCACATTCAAGAAGGCCGTGATTCTGAGTTAAATAATACTTACATTTGTTTTCTCAAAAGATTAGTAAGTTAGGAAAAATTTGATATCTATTAATTAATTGAATTTTTATTACGTTATTTTCATCGTTTTATTATTTCCATTGCCTCCTTTATGTAGAATGTTGCGGTTTTCTAAATTCAAGTTGTCAACAGTGATGCTACATAAGGCAAATAAACATCGCAACCACAGGAAAGGTAAAACAATAACATACATATTATATATAAAGAATCTATAAATATTCAGGACCGTTAACATATTGTGATTTTGTGGGTTCGTGAAATTAAAAGTCCAATTGCACCACTCAAAAATGTTCTTTATTTCCACCGACTTACAGTTGAACACTTGCCGATTACACAGAATTACGTAATGTACACAATTACAATTCACCAGTTCGTCTGTCACAGGTCCACTGCACGCTCACAGTTACGTACAACTCCTATGATGCACGTTCAGTCTTCCGGTCCGTTAACTCAGTCGGCGCTCCTCACGTTGCTCGCCAAGAACTGAACTCACTCCAGAGGTCCAGAGGTAGTCCTGGTCGGGCGGGGCAATTTTTCTTTTTCCCCGTCCGGGTGCCTTCTGCCGCAGTACCTAGCCGCTTTGCGGCTTAACCTGCGAAGTGAGTCAAGATGGGTTGAGTTTTTGTTCTGCTGGCGGTAGGTTTTTGTTTGTTTGTGAGAAAACATTTTGTGTTAACTGGTTGCCCTTGAGTGTTCTCTGAAGGCAACAGCTAGGCGGGTTTGTTACGTTCTCCCGTTGGGGGAGGATCTGTTTAGAGCTTTTGCCCCGTTTTGAGTACGGGTGATCTAACGCTTGAGCCATCAGGCGTTATGTGAAATTGGATATGTTTGGGGTTTCCCTTGGGTTAACCAAGAGGCCCCAAGACAACTGTAGCTCCTTTTATAGGAATATCGCTGTTTCTGGAACACTCGCGTTTCAGTGAATCACCCCGAAGGTTCTAGACGGCAGGGGGAGGGGAAAGACACGGCACAGTGATGTTTTCCCAGCCACCCCTCGTTACTGCTACAAGATAAATGGGTAGGCGTGGCCGACTGCTTCCCGTCTGGCCCTACTGCTGCCCGGTTCTATCGGGAGTTCCGACGTTCGGGTAACAATATAGTGTATGATGCACGGGTCAAAAGGATTTTAACCCTTGTATCAAAAATAACTATTTGAAAGCCCGAAAAAGAGTTTTTTTTTTAATTTACGTCTTCCAACGTTAAATCATATCGGACGATGAATGTAATGGGTGAAATATTGCTCAAATGAGTTCAGGGTCCATAGAACTTAGTTACACGACATTCATCTTTCAAGATAAGGGAAAACCCCGGAAAAACTTTTATCAAGCTAACTCACCTTGACCGAGTTTCGAACTCGGGATCTCTTGAACGTGACCCGACATGAGTGGTAGAGGCCGTGTAAACGGGAGGTCCACGGTTCGAATCCCGCAAGGACCGTCCTACCTAACCGAGGCTTTTATAAAACGTTTCCTTAGTCCTCATAACTGACAAATGCCGAGAAGGTGCTCTAAGAACTTAGGCCTGGGAGGTCCCTTACCAAATAGCATTTCATTTAATGTCATGATGATATAAGGGCGCTTAACTACGGCGGTCATCAGCGCCCTTTGAAAAACTATACAAGTGTAACAAAACCTATTAAAAATACACGTACATAAAAACATCAATCGTTCACTAAATCCTAAACTCTAAACTAGACAAGAATCCAAAAACCTTCTCCACGGGTCTCCACGCACGGCCTGCACGTGGGTGGGCCTGTTGACCGTCTCCCTCAACCACGAAGAGGAGCCCACACGAGGGAGACTGTTGGGTCGGGTCCCCGGGTGCGCCAAACACGTACCTACCGAAGTAGGCCCCTGGGGGGGATTTAATGTCATATCTAAGCACCCGGGGTACCATACAACTATTACAGAACAACTATTAGAGCTGCTACTCGGGACCAGAGAGAGAGAGAGAGAGAGAGCGAGAGCGAGAGCGAGAGCGAGAGAGCGCGAGAGCGCGAGAGCGCGAGAGAGCGAGAGCGCGAGAGAGCGAGAGCGCGAGAGAGCGAGAGAGCGAGAGAGCGAGAGAGCGAGAGAGCGAGAGCGCGAGAGCGCGAGAGAGCGAGAGAGCGAGAGAGCGAGAGAGCGAGAGAGCGAGAGAGCGAGAGAGAGCGAGAGAGAGCGAGAGAGAGCGAGAGAGAGCGAGAGAGAGCGAGAGAGAGCGAGAGAGAGAGCGAGAGAGAGAGCGAGAGAGAGAGCGAGAGAGAGAGCGAGAGAGAGCGAGAGAGAGAGCGAGAGAGAGAGCGAGAGAGAGAGCGAGAGAGAGAGCGAGAGAGAGAGAGAGCGAGAGAGAGAGAGAGCGAGAGAGAGAGAGCGAGAGAGAGAGAGAGCGAGAGAGAGAGAGAGAGAGCGAGAGCGAGAGAGCGAGAGCGAGCGAGAGAGCGAGAGAGAGAGAATAATTCCATTAGATCGTAATAATGTTTACTTCTTTAAGATTCCCACACATTTATCTTACCAAAATTAGTTTCCAGACAGCTCTTGTTACGCATCTGTTTGACAGACTTGGAACTCATCCAAGAGAACGAGGGAGTCAATCAGCGATGTCGGTGTAAGAAAAACTTCTATAAATGAATTCCGCTTAATGTAATTGATTAATGACTCAAACTTGTAGAGGGAATGGCAAGGGTGTTACCAGGAGTGCTGAAATGTACAAATCTTTGTTCTCAAATATACGTACTATTCGGAAATTGAGATTATTGAATTATCATCTTCGAATAATTACTGCCTGAAGGGAACAAGATCAGTATATTTCAACAATAGGAAAATGATAATAATGATAATGTTAATAGTAATCTTTAGAAGAATTTGGCTTGGTTCAACTTCAAGATGTTAAAATTGTGCAATGTGTATGATTTTTCTCTATATAGGTATATACCATGAAAATAAAACCCTTGGTAACCTGAAGTCTGTTAGGCGATAACAAGTATCTCATGCGTTCCAGAGGTTGCATGTTCAAGTTCCATAGGCTCACTAATCTGATGTTTTTTTTTTTTTTTTTTTTTTTTTTTTTTTTTTTTTTTTTTTTTTTGGGTGGTTCCCCTCAGTCACGGACGTAAACACCGGATTAGATGTTTAAAACCAAACACAAAATTTCACATTAAGTCTAAAACAATAGTAAACATGACAAAAGACATGTAATATCGAATCTTCTGACATTTACCCTCAGATAATGAAAGCTGATAGACTGGAGTGTGGCCTAGTGTCATTTGTTTGGCATGTGTAGAAACAGAGATACAATAATTGCCTAATGCAAAGATCAACTGTCCATCTCACATGCAATCTTCTAAAGATCCAGCCATAGAACTATCTAAAGAGACGTAAACTAAGTAGGGAAGAAAATAAGTTTCTCACTTCGTTTCTAATTCCTTTTATTAAATGTTCAAATAACAATAGGAGTTTTCGGTTTTTGGTTTCTTTATTAATTGCTTAAATTTCCTGAGACATTTAACTAAATGCCTTATTTTATTAATGAATGTTTTGCCCCAACTTTTATACGAAGTGCGTAGAAGTTGGATTTAGATTGAATTGCGACTGAATTCACTGGCAGCCATAGAGACTTGTGAATGTAGAAATTGGCAAATGTATAGAACATATTAAAATAAACCATTAAGGTGTAACAAGTGAGAGGAACCATGCGATATGTTCAATGAGGAAAGAACAAATTGGCACTTATTTTTCTACAGCTACAGAGCTTACATATGTAGATTTAAATGTATAATTGTCGCATGCAAGATAGATGAAACACTTTGCTTTATTTCAGATTATCAGTGAAATTTTTAGCATTGCGTCTAGTTATTTTATAATTAATTTACAATACAGCGACTTGTCAGATGAATGTCATAGGCCGTAAAATATACGGTTACGATAATGATTTGCAATAAACTCTATGCATTACTTCATTTCGTTGATATCGTAAATGGAGCCTTTATTAGGTTTGCATCTTTGAACATGAATATACAATTTAGAATTCATGTGATATATTGAGACGGCTTTCATTAAAGCTACAGAATACATGGGTAGCAGCAGTTTGAGCCCAGTAGCTTTGCCGCCGTAAATTCGCCTTTTATTGAGTGAGGGAGAAATTTACAAAAGAAATTTCTACTCAGGTTATTAGTCGAACTCTGGCCACACAGACTGGAGTAGAGCCAATTTAAAGAGATCAAGGAAATTGAAATGAAGAGTGGTTATTTCCATTTAAGGCAGGGAAAATGCTGATAAACATTTTCATATGTTGTCTAGCCTGTGTTTTGCAACATTAGAAGTTTTTCTCTTGTGAATACAAAAGGCTGATTGGTGTTTGCGGTCTCTTTTCTAGCAGAATGTTAGAAAGCGGCAGTTTCCAACAAATGTAGCGTGTCGTGCTAGAATCTTGAGATGCCCCCAATAAGATCGGTAGACCTCTGCACCCACACACTTTCATCTCCCGACGACCTGCTTTACCGGGTCGTCCCTCAAGGTCACCCCGAGCGTGATCCCAAACTACATAACATTGGTTTACATTAATTCATCTTCGTTATAACAAGAGTATTACCTACACATGTCGATAATGACCGACTAATGACATTTAAGGATTAAGGAAGCTGTTGAGAGTGTACGTTCCCACGACGTGTGACCTTTTGATGCCGTGGAGAACCACGCGATGTTTCTGTCAGGGTATACATGGATGGATAGAATAGACAATATCAGTTAAGTTAATCGAGGCTGACAAATGAACAAGTTGCCAAATGTTTGAGGAT
The DNA here is from genome assembly GCA_030765055.1 of Mantis religiosa. Lineage (NCBI taxonomy): Eukaryota > Metazoa > Arthropoda > Insecta > Mantodea > Mantidae > Mantis > Mantis religiosa. The sequence goes on along the minus strand of CM060953.1, from coordinate 33,289,767 downwards.
GTAGACTTCAACTGTTTAAGAATATTGGTACCAGAAACTAGTTGAAGTGATATACGGTTTGAAATACATGTCCCGTAATACCAATGAGAGCTGTAAGTTAGCTTAAGCCTTAAGTTGGCGGAAAACCTAAGCTCTGAATCCCCATTCGGCTGGCTCGAGTAGATTATCAGTCACAATAAATGGATTTTACAGTTCGTCTGGTTTATTTTGAAACCTGGAATAGAGAGCCCGCTTTAGCCTGAATGTTGTAGGTAATCATGACTGTCCAATCGCACATCACAGCACTTCCATGTAACGTTCCGATTGACTCGACGTGATTATATTGTAGCTATCCCTTCAATACTTTCAAGAGCAGCTCTTTAAACACTACTGGTAGATAGTGGTAGTATAGATGTACCGTCCATTGGGGTTTCTTGGAGAGGTCCCTCAGCTCCATTGTCATTGAATTACACCCGTAGACTTCAAAGTCATCGTCCGATTCAGAGTCGCTTCCTTCTAAATGTATGATGGAAGTGTCCAATATATCAATTAATCCGTCTTTTCCCCAATACATTCCTTCTTCCCCTTCACATGTTAACGAACACCGTTCCAATTTTCTGGAATAACTTTCAGTCCTGCATTGCGGAAGATCTTTCTTGCATCTCGTTCTTTGGATGTTACTTCTGCTTTGATTTGTGCCTATATTAGCTCGATACCATTCGTATCATAATGATACCGAGGTAAGGTACGATATGTCCATTTAATTCAGCTATGGAGAAGGTTGCGAACAGTTTGAACTCATCTTTGTTTCCCTTAGTTGTGTTAAAACATCGGTTTTGATGCTATATTTCTATTATTACGATGTTGCACTGTCAATATAAAGCACTGTTTGTAAATAAGCAAGCCTTGAATTGGTTGGATCTCCTGTCGAGACTAGGCAGTCGCAGATAGCGGTGGCAATCTGTTTACGAAATTTGCCATCCCTCACTTGTCACAGGGAGGGATGGCGCTAAGTAAACTCTGGGAGAACTAACCTGACACTTTGACGCTATAGCTGCCTGCCGGCCGCTCTGTTCCACCGTTGCCGCCTTTTCCACTCGCTGTCCGTTGCCAGAGGTTCCACTACCAAGCTATCTCTCCCTCTTCGTTATATAAACTATATAAAATAATACGACTGGAATAACTCTAGCTATAGTCTTGTAATTCGTCCACAAACCACAATTTTTCACTTTGCACTTATAACAATATATTATTGCGAGCGAGCGGTAAAACACGAAAGACAGAAGTCAGGAACAACTGCGGAATGCAAGCATATGTGGCAACATGGGTGATGACACATCTCTGCTCACGTGATGTATTTGTAACACGACCCTTACTTGCCCCTTATGAGCTAAGTCACGTGGCTATTAAGTACCAGGTTAATTCTGCCAAACTTAGTCATGTTTCAACTTAAACCAGACAAACCTTAAGACATTAAATTTCAACTTAAATAAATACCTATGTGTAGGCAGAGGAATTCTTAAGCAATTGGCTTTAAGTTAGCTTTACTCAATTATCACTACAAAGAATGCAAAGTAGGACCAAGGGTCACTATAGGCAAGGAAAAACGGGTGAGAATGCTTCTGGAAACGCCAATGAGTGGGTGAGATAGTTTATGTCCCTGCCTTAATCCAGTAATAGTTGAACGTATTTCCTTAAGTCCAGTTTTAATGTTTAGAATCTCCTTTGCCTAATAACAGGATATTCCTTGGTTAAAGTTGTAAATTAAGCAATTTACTACTACTGCGATAGATACAATGACCAAGAAAGACAACGGAGGAAAACACTGAGACAAGGGGCATCTGAATTTTATCTCCATGCGATACCCATCACACGGACTGAGACATTACTGATGTCTAACTGAGAATATTTAAGATAGCCTTTAACTTTCATGTGCAGTGCTGTTTTGTTTTGTGTCGAGTGTTGCAGCAACAACTGCTCATCGACAGTGATGTTCAGTTGTTTATTATTTTATTGATGCGTTTGTTTACCTTTGGTTATCCTCTGTGGTTTATCCTTTATCAAAATTAAATTCAAACAGATATGCGCACTTGAACTCTTTCATATTTCTCTCTCAAAAATTGCACTTAACTTACAATACTAAAATAAAATGGGAATAAACACGTGGTTAATTTTTCTGTTCGGAATGAACATCGACGGTGACGTCAGGCCAGTATGCATTTAGTTATCAAAGTCTGCATAATAGACACACATGTTTGATAACAGCTATTTTGTTATCATACACTTCCGATAAAATATCGACATACAGCTATCTTCTGAAATACAGTAGATACCTCCTCGGCTATAATTAGATGGCAGAGAAACTAAATAAGCATCTTAAGAACTCATTTCTTCAAAGGGGAGATAATATTTATGGTATGAATGAATCAGGACGTATTTTAGCCACGAGTGATTTTTTTTTTAATTTCCGGAGTGTGGAAGTAAATCTTGATTCACCAGTACCATACAGTGTTTTATACAATACCATAATCTTTAAAAAGGCTTACTACTTTTTAATTAAACCAAAATAAACTAGCAAAATTATTCATAATTTTATTTTCTGAAATGTAGGGCTATTTTAGAGCAAGGCCGGCTGGATATGTTTCACAAACATCGTTGGCTAGAATCTGATATGAGAGAATCAATGTTGGCTAGTCGTTTTAATTTTTGTATAGTTTGAATAATAGATTATGGCAATAGATTCAATGATTGATTCATATTAATCAGGGAAAGTGATGTTGAATTTATCTTTATTGAAAGAAGAGAGGGGTATCTGTATCAGAGAAAGTTTTGGAGGAAGCCATTTCATTACTAAATGTTGAAACTAAAAGAAATATTATATTTGTAATGTAGGCCTAGAGATTGACTTTATTCATACAGAGTTAATGTTAAATTTTATCCATCCTTAATATTGAAGTGTTACTTTAGTAGATTAATGTGTATTATTAAAGTTTAACTTTACAAGTAAGTATTGGATAAAAAATTATATTAAGGTTTGCGTTGTAAAACAAACGTATAAAGTGGCTATCGTTTTTTTCTCTCTCTCTCTCTTTTTCACGGCCTACTGTTAACAGAAGTTTGTTGTGGTACTTCGTGTTAATCACTAAATAATTCATGGGAAACAGTTATTGCACTTGGTGCTATGGGTACAAAGGTTATCCAGAAGGTTAAAGCAAATGTGAAATATTTTAAAGGGGGCCCCTATAAGCTAGTCTTAAAATGTTATAGTCTTTCCATGATATCGCGAGTAATATTTGAACTGCGCCAATATATTAAAAAATCTAGAGAAACTAAAATCAATATCAACGAATACCTCGGAATGGTTAATGCGATAGTAAAATTTTACATGAAATAAATTGTATATTTTAAAGAGCAATCTTTTGTGGAGTGTGAATTTTGCTTGTTATGCCTTAGCAGATTTATAAAATTATACAAAATTTATTCCGAATGAAGGAAACTTCCCAGACTGTTTGGAGATGTACATATGTTATAAATATGATATTTTAATAAAAAACGATAGGGTTACTTTTTGAAAAATATAAAATGTGAACATAATGCCATGTAAAGGAAGAGATTTGCGGTGGCGAGATTTTCTTCAAATTGATTATGTTTGGCACTGAATACTTTTCAAACATTAATATTTTGTCTAGTCGAGAAAATAAAGATTGATTAAAAATTAGATATAAAATACTACTAATTGAAGCATTTAGGTTGAATATGCCCTAGACGATGTTTTCACTTGTGGTTGAGCAGTCTTGAAGCTCTCATTAGTTTTCATGATATATTCGTGTGCAATAAACTTGAATGTTGATAACGATTAATCAAGTTGTTTGAAAGTTGGTGTCAGAATTCCTTATAGAGACTTGGCTTTGCCTTTTAAGGAAGGAATGTCCCTGTATTTGATAGGTTATTACTGTTGACCATAGAGTGTTTGAAGTGTAGCAGGTAGATTATAGCCAGAAGTGTTGGGTAACTTTATGTTTCCGGAGAATTTAATGACAGTTCTCAGGAATTCAACGTCGATAAACTGAAGTACTGGCAACCTTCGAAATGAATTACTCACAAGTGTTGAGTCACTCAGTAAACCAAAGCGATCCATATAAACCTAAACCATTTCAATAGCCCATAACTTTTGAACCAATAACAGGACACACGTGAAACTTTGAGAGAATATAATACACAAATGGGAGATTACATTACACTATTTACATCTCAGAGAAAATGTTGGAAGTGTCCTCCACCAGCATCTATACATGATAAGACTGTAGACACTGAAGTTTATATGGGTATCTTCAAGACATTTGTGGAGCAGCTCGATGATATTGAATTGAGAGAAGCATATTTCCAGCAAGATGGAGCAACATGCCATACATCTAATGACACCATGGAACTTGTAACCAGTTTCTTTGATAATCGAATAATCTCAAAAGGTTTGTGGCCTTCCAAATCCACTGACCTAACCTCACCGGATTTTTTTCTTGTTGGAATATCTAAAAAATAAAGTATACAAGAAAAGGCCAGGGACAATTGATGTTCTCAAGGAATCCATTCGAACCGAAACAAGTAACATTGGCAAGGATACCTTCCGTAAAACTTCAGAGAATACGGTGAGACGAGTACAAACATGTATAGATGTTGGTGGAGGACACTTCCAACATTTTCTCTGAGATGTAAATAGTGTAATGCAATCTTCCAGTTGTGTATTATATTCTCCAAAAGTTGCACGTGTGTCCTATTATTGGTTAAAAAGTTATGGCCTATTGAGATGGTCCAGGTTTATGTGTATTGTACTGTATTAAGTGAATAAATCACTTCCAAGCGTTAAATAAAGTAATAGTGTAGTAAAATAACAATTAAGGAGTATGGAACGCTCATGTAAGCACTTAAGCAATTATTTCAAATAAACACATATGTGGAACACAACAACCTCTACGCTGTAAGATAAACCTGTATTGCCAATCCAATAGCTGTAATTAACACCAACTATTGATATTTCCTTACCATGTTTTTCTTTTAGGAACAGTTGCTAGTATTGACGTCAACTAAACAAATTAAATGTTACCAAAAGTAACCAGTGGACACTTAATGGGGAAAATATGCTAAGTTGGCTTTTGGTGAATTACAATAGCTTGATGGCTAAGCATAATAATTTTCAAGTATTAAAGTTCGAACAAAAATTGTTAATAAATCGTGTCTCAAATCTTGTATAATCAGCTGTCGTTTGCAGAGAGCGCTCATCATACAGTATTTACCTGCCCGTCAGTGACTCATGGCCACCACTGTTTGCTTTCTTGGTAGTGACATAATGTTCTAGTTAAGGTAGGCTAAAGCCAAGTGTATCATTCTCGTGCATTTCTATGGTCGCTTTCTGGAGTAACGTTAGATTACCTATTTGAATTCCTGTCGATAGGCAGCATTGGGTTTTTTGTCTTAATAATTGTTCACTTTTGGTTCGCTTTGATATTGCTTAAATCCTTCGTTCAATTTAAGGCGAATGAGACTAATATCTGCAGAAGATATCTGCTACCTTTAAGATAGCTCGTTTTTGACATTTTTTATATTTACAATGACAGTGTAGTACCTCAACAGGTGTTAGAATGTAATGAAATTACTATATAATGAACTGCTAATATTATTAAAACTTCACTTTCGCTAGCTGATATTAAACTTGGTAATCGAATCTTGGTTTAATTTCGAATGTAATCATGAAGGTTTTTGTGTAAATGACTAATTCAACATGTAAATTAGCAAACAGTTGTAAGAGTTTTAATGTAAATCCTTTAAGGCTGCGAGAACTATAAATGTAAATTGTACTTAACAGAACAAAATGATTGAAACTCTAGTATCCGGGGCTGGAATTCGGAATTCCCAAGTTCTGTTGCCATTGGACCGGATACCATTTACCTAGGGTTTTTCCTGATTTTGATAGGGGAGATAGTATTCTACCACAAGTTTTCCTGCCTGTTATTTACACTTATTTCACTCCGTGTCAGGTTTACAAGGCATTGCATGATGTTCGTTTGTGTGCGGCGTATACAATGGAGACAATTTAAACAGAAAATATTCTGCTGGGGCCAAAAGGGTAAGGAGCGGCTTTGAAAAAACTTGTAGATTTCTGGAAATATTATGGGCCGGACCGCACTACGCGCCCTTTCGCTTCTTCCTTTCCTCTCATAGGTTTAAGTAGGCACAGCTTGGGCCTCCACTTTTGAACCCCAACTCCTAAACCGAGCTTGAATACACCTCTTAACAAATTCATTTTATTAATCTTTCTTTCTTTCTTTCTTTCTTTCTTTCTTTCTTTCTTTCTTTCTTTCTTTCTTTCTTTCTTTCTTTCTTTCGTTCGTTCGTTCGTTCGTTCTTTCTTTCTTTCTTTCTTTCTTTCTTTCTTTCTTTCTTTCTTTCTTTCTTTCTTTCTTTCTTTCTTTCTTTCTTTCTTTCTTTCTTTCTTTCTTTCTTTCTTTCTTTCTTTCTTTCTTTCTTTCTTTCTTTCTTTCTTTCTTTCTTTCTTTCTTTCTTTCTTTCTTTCTTTCTTTCTTTCTTTCTTTCTTTCTTTCTTTCTTTCTTTCTTTCTTTCTTTCTTTCCTTCTTTCCTTCTTTCCTTCCTTCTTTCCTTCTTTCCTTCTTTCCTTCCTTCTTTCCTTCCTTCTTTCTTTCCTTTCTTTCTTTCCTTTCTTTCTTGTCTTTCTTTTGTCTTTCTTTTGTCTTTCTTCTTTGTTTCCTTTTCTTTCTTTCTGTTCTTTCTTTTTTCTCTCTTCCTCTGTCCCTTTCTGTCTTTCTTTCTCTTTCTTTCTTCCTTTCATTTCCTGTCTTTCTTTCTCTATTTTTTCTTTCCTTTATTTTATCGCTCTTCCTCTCTTTCTCTCTGTCTTTATTTTTATCTGTCTTTCTTTCTATCTTTCTTTCTTTCCTTTCCTTTCCTTTCCTTTCCTTCTTTCTTTCTTTCATTCTCTTTCCTTCCTTCTTTCTCTCTATTTCTTTCCATTTGAACATATTAGATCATATCTGCAGCTTTTGTTTTCAGAATAATTGTTAAT